>JAQGBX010007950.1:0-10964 GCA_034698745.1 Megaphyllum sjaelandicum
AACACTTTCAAAAGGCTCCAGAGTTTTGAAACAACGTGCTATTTACTGATGAAATTAAATTTAACATCTTTGGATCAGATGGACGCAATAATGTATGGAGAAGACCTGGAGAGTAACTGAAAAAACAAAATCTTAAGCTGTATGTCTGCTGCTGGACCTGGAAATCTGCGCTTCATCGAGGGCATCATGGACAAGCACATGTACCTTGATATATTGCGACAGAATTTAAAGTGCAGAAAAATTGAATATTAAAGATGTGTTTATGCTGTATCATGATAATGATCCAAAGCACACATCTCATATTGTGAAGGAGTGGTGCCCTAACAACTGCCCGAAGTGCTTAAAACACCTGCTCAGTCATCAAACTTAAATGTGATTGAAAACCTTTGAAAAACGCCTTGCAAGAAGAATGGGACAAGATTAGTCCTGATTTCACAAAATAAAACTTGTGGAATTTGCGCAGAATTCAACGGCTGATTATTTTTTACTCAATATGAATATGAAACTGTGTCATTTTCACTTTGACCTAAACTTGCTGTATCATTTTCGTTTTGACATTGATTTCTTTGAATATTTTGCGTTCTTTTAATTAATTGTAGGCATTGCTGGTGTTTATTTCTAATTTGATATGTAAGATAAATACATATTTAATTTTTATTGCCATCTGAACGGTATTTTCTTGTAAAAATAGATTTTCTCTTGCATACACAGTCGTTGAATGCGGGTGTATTATTTTCGCTTTGAGCCACTGTATTTATGGTACTACGACATTATGGTGCTAATTTGATTTTTCCCCATACTCTGTTAACTTTCTTCTTCGGATGTTTTCAAACCCCGAATAATGAAAAGTATGGAATTGTTTATCGGGGACGGATATCTTGTAGGCAATTCCGCACTGTTTATGTTGGCCAAGCAAAGAAGAAATTGCGCGATGTATCCGAGGACAAATAAGTAAGATGGATTGTATGGGCCATGCCATGGCAAAACACATTTACAGTGACCCCAACCACCAGTTCGCGTTAAAGCAACCAAACCTTTTAAATTAAGATGCCGGATCGCAGGGAAGGTTCCTAAGATAGTTTCCACACCCTTAATGTGAGACATGCAATCAACTTACCTAAGAACTTTGGACAAATTCCACCTGTTTAATTGCTATACGTCTAGAATACTGGTTCTATACCCTTGGTTCAGATTTCTCCAACCAGATCAATCTGTTTAAGAATAATATATTCAACAATAGCCTAGCTAAAATACCTGTAAACATGTGCCACAAGCGCCATAAAACACCTCACCTAATAACTATACGAACAAGCTAGCTGCCACCTATCCTTAACCAACGGAAATTTTCTCCACAAACAAGCACTAGCAACCCACTGGTCAATCTACAAAGAATATCCCTACAAATACCTGGAAGATAAGATATGAAACAGAAAATAACCTCACAATATCTTATAATGAAAAGTACTCAGCTAGCAGTTGTAAGTGTCATGATCGTCTTCATTGCAGGATGCCATGGATGAATACTTTTGTTAGTTTGTTGTACGTATATCTCACTTTATAATTTCCAAATTTATTTATATAACTTTCTAGGAATCACAGGTATTCAAATATTCTGCCTTTCACATGGTCATTTTTTAACATTAAGGTGTTGAAATCCGCAATCATTCACACTATAAAATGGATAGACATGAACTATCTACATCTATAAGTTTTGATGGCATTCTATCATATTATTTGGCGACTATTATTAAAATTTGCGAATTCAATTTAAAAGCAAAAAAATAACCTTGCAATCTAGGCATGTTGCTGTTATAAGATAGACCTTTAGCATGATGGAATTAATTCTGGGCAACTTTTGCGTTGTTTCAAGCTGTTAAATTGTGTAAATGTTAGAACTTAGGTTAAGTTTCATTATGGTAGGTTGACAATTGTATAACATTAATTTTCATCATTTACTATTGTATATCTACAAAATTTGTTGTGTGATTTTAGTTTTATAGCTAAATGGTTCCAAATTAATATATGTTCAGTACCTGAAGAAGGCAAATGTAGTGCCAAAATGTCGAGAAAAGTAATTGAAAATTTGGTTACGATTAAGTCTTGCTTAGTAAATTATTTATATCATCCAACCATTTGGATAATGGAATGTCTTAATTCTCTTTAATGGACACATCTTTTAAAAGATAGAAAATTGTTATAAACTGTTTACATTTAGCTGAAGATAACCAAATTATATTTTCCAGTTATGTTATTTGTTCCAAAAAAAATATCTTTAGACTAAGTTGAATGTTTTGACATGATCAATAATATTTTCCTGATATATTTTCGTCTTTTATCTAGTCCAAGAACATGAATACTCGTGGCATTTTACGCCGTCTTTTGCTAGAGTACTGTCGCCTAAGGGTAAGCGGCTCAATTCTGTTTAAGTTTGCAATTACTGCTGTGTTGGAGTTTTCTCTTCATTTCACATTTCTTTTATTGCAGGATCTGAACCGTGTGATCCAAATCAAAGAGGAATTAGATAAACAGGAATTTGTGTATTCCCCTGCTATGTATGCTCAGTTAATGAGTTTGCACGTGGCACATGACCAGTTAACAGAAGCTTTGCACTACAAAAACCAGATGTAAGAAATAAGATCAAGTTGGTCCATTAACAAACAAACACTGTTACTATATTTAACCATCTCCATTTCTGTATGTTTCAAAGTCTTCAACTTGATCCGGAATTTATAATAGATGATCACAAAATACTCAATTTGGCAACAGTGATGGTAAAACAGGATCTGCTAGAAGGTTGGTGAAATGTCAAATGCCTTAATTTTGCAAACTCATTACATTCATCTTTTTTAATTTGCCAAATGTTTTGAGAGCATTTTAGGGAGTTTTTGGTCAGAAATATTGTTTTTATACACAGCTTGGCCAAAACAAAATCGTCGATTGACTTTTATATGCACGCACTGAGGATGGGATAATTTCTGCGGTATGAGATAGTGAGATAGCTGAGATAGTTCCTATATTAAATCGGCCATGACCGTCTTCCTATCCCATCCCACACGCCTTGTTTAAATTCCAAATATGGGAAAATTAATTAAGTTGTGATTTTGGGATCAATCAGGACCAGGCTAATTAGTCTGATTTTAACACATTCCAGCTGGGATCACCATGCTCGGTTTCCTCTCCCTTGTGGGAGCAGGGGCCCCCTTCCTGTATGCTCGTGTTCTCTCCAATGTGACCATTATCTGGTAATTAGGCAATGCAATGTGATGCTTTACCTCTCAATAAACCCATTGTTAACTGTTCTTCTGTGTGAACCTGGTTCTCTACGACACATTGCACAGGAGCTCACCCATAACTTTAACCCCAGGCCCTGTAGGGCGCCAAATGACTGGGACGAGTTCCTCGTATGTTGGAGGCGCAGGTCCTTACCCTGCCTATGTTTTCTTCGGCCACTGCTTCGTTATGTGATGTGGAGAAGTGTTTTTACTTCTGTCAGCATTTGTGGACATTGCTGTTTTTGACCTGGTTGCTGTGGCGGTGGCCTCTGTTGTCGAAAATGGAACTACAGTTGGTCTCTGTGGCTGTGGATGTTGGTAGTGGTCATCACCACTATCGGGAAGATGCTGCGGCTCCCATTAAAGGTGGAAGTAGTTTGTTGCCACTGTTGGGTAAGCCACAAAAACTCATACCAAGTACGGATTTGAGATGTTAACAGCTACGAACTATCTTCAATGGCAAAACGACATGCAGTTTTTGTTACTTAAAAGGAATTGGCTGACATGATAATAAGCCTGACAGGATCTAATCCAGAAGCAGATTATACGAAAAAGAGCCGTCGATGTGCTGGCATCATTGGGAACTGCCTTTTCTCCAACCAAAAGGTCCACATCCAAGGGATGACTGACGCGTATGAAGTCTGGCGCAAAAGTGGACTTCAGGGACAACCGGCGAGTGAAGATGGCCGGTGGTACGATCGATGACGACGAGACCATCTGTGTTCTACTCAGCAGTTTGCCAGACACCTGGGATCTTTTTGTATCGGCTGTGCACATGCAGGCCACGGGCAAGTGACTTGTATGTCGGTGAGATGCTGGAGCTGGAAGCTCTGGCCAAGCAGTCCAAGGAAAATAAACCCGCTCCAACCTAAAGTGACAGCACAAGCACCGCACAAAGAGGTGGCTGCTGCAGAAGGGGTCGAGGAAGCCAAAACAGCAGCATCACCGGACAGACGCTGACAGACTGATGTGCACAAAGTGCAAGAAGCTCGGTCATGTCTCCACTGATTGTTGGAGTGGATCCAGGACATCAACATCGAAGCCAAGCAAAGAAAAGTTGCTGGGCTCTGCCGAACAAGCTGGTTTCGCCTGCCATGCTGCACTGCACTCTAGCAGAGATGTGTAATGTGTGGACTCGGTGCTATGGGCCACATGACAAATCGACGAAGGTTCTTCGGCAGCTTTGAGCCAACATCGGGTATCGTCAAGATTGCCGATGGTGATGAGCTTCCTGCCAGGGGCATTGATTCCGGAGTGCTCTACTGTCGCCTGCGTTCTGGTCAAGTGCAGCGCCTTCGACTGAACCAGGTACTATTTGTGCCAAAGCTGACAAAGAGTCTTCTCAGTGTGCGTAAGCTTCTACTCAAAGGACAGAAAACTAACTTCCAGGAGACCATGGCCGTCATCACAGCCCAGCCAGCCGATGGGATAGGTGCCAGGATCATCATCGCAGAATCGCCAGGCTTCATTGGAGGAGTGGCACAGGCGTTTTGGTCATCGTGACCCGGCAGCAATCCGCAAAATGGTCAAGAACCAGCTGGTCACCGGGCTTGATCTTGCAGTTCCCTACAATCATTGGAAAGCTTGCGAGTGCTGTGTGAAAGGAAAACTTTCTTCAAAGTCCTTCCCTGCCAGTCGTACCCACACTACCAAGCCGCTAAACATTGTCCACACAGACTTACGCGGACCAATGCCAGTGACGTCAGCAAGTGGAAACATATTTTCCGACCATGATCGATGACTTCACGAAGTTCACAATTGTGAAGCTCTGCAAGGAAAAATCGCAAGTCACCGAACACATCAGACTTCATCAATGCTATGAAAGTCAAGTTTGAGCAAGATGTCAAGATTCTTCGATCTGACAATGGAAAGGAGTACGTCAATCATGAACTTAAGGACTTCCTGCGAAAGCAAGGAATCCAAAAGCAGTACACCGTCCGCCACACACCACAGCAAAACGGGGTGGCCGAGCACAATAATTGCTCTCTCGTCGAAATGGTGCAATGTCTTCTGCTGGATTCAGGCATGGCTAAGAAGTATTGGGCTGATGCGTTGCTGCATGCAAGTTTCCTGCAGAATCATCTTCCTATTTTCTCCTACGACAACCCCTATGAGAGATTTGAAGGAGTAAAGCCAGATGCCAGCCGCCTCCGCACTTTAAGTCAAAAGTGCTGGCACATATTCCACCACAGCTGATGTGAAAGTTTGACAACAAAGCCGAGGAAGGTGTCCTAGTTGGATACAGGGAGGATGTCAAAGTCTACCGCATCCTGAACAACGCCACCAACCGGATCTGTTACAGACACACTGCTACCATCATCAAAGATGATAGAGTAACTGTGCCACCCAGCCACGTTCCAGAACCAGAGGTGGACTGGCACGCCCGCATTGACAATAATGACGATGACCAGCTCACTACTCCAGTTTCAGAGGATGACTCCTTTGATGATCAATCTGATTCCCCAGTCGACACAGAACAGAATGATGATGATGAGGAACAGCCTCCTCTTCCAGTTGCAACCCCACAAGGACCAGAACATACATGTAGAAGTCGCCAGCAGCCACGAGAGCCAGCCAATGAGCCGCCTTGTCGCTCCCTCAGACTTGCTGCAAAGCAGAGGCGCATTTTAAATTTTGGTAAGTTGCTGCTGAAGCTGCCACTCCCATTCGAGAACCAAAGAGCTGGGCCGAAGTGCTAAAGATGCCCACCGCTGACAGGAAGCTGTGAGAGGATGCTGCCAGACTAGAGATGGATTTTTTAAAAGAGCACATCTGGGATCTACAGGACCTCCCTCCTGGAAGGAAGATGTGGGTGTTTAAGGTTAAGATGGGTGCTGATGGAAGGTCCAAACCCACAAAGCGCGCCTAGTAGCGCAGGATTTAGCCAAAAGTACGGAGAAGACTACGATGCAACATATTCACCAGTGGTACATCATGACACTGTTCGTGTTCTCCTAGCTGTTGCTGCATCCAAGAAGTTCCACATCCGGCAGTTATATGTAAAAAGTACCTACCTCAATGGACAATGTTAGGAGGAAATTTATATGAATCAGCCGCCGGGTTTGTCTCTAAAAGAAACGAGGATAAAGTTTGTCACCTGTGCTTAGGTACATGGGTGACTTGCTGGTGGTTGCTGAGACTGCAGAGAAGACCAAAATGGTGCACAAGCAGCTCACCCGCCATTTCAAGGTGCGTGACCTGGGTGACGTTTTGTATTACAAGGGAATCCAAATTAAAATGGCAAGCAACAGAGACATGTGGCTGTCCCAAGCAGCCAAAGTGCAACAGATAGTGGGTGAACACCAGCTGGTTCATGCTAAACCAGCCAAAACTTTAATGATGGAGACCGGGTTTCTAACCTACGATATGTCTGCCAACCCGCTCCTTCCGGACAACAATGAGTACCAGAAGCTGCTGGGTTCCTTGATGTACCTACCAACAATGTCACGACCATATATTGCGAATGCTGTTTGCTTGCTGGCTCATTGTGTGGAAAAGCCTTCTCAGGGAGACTGGGAGGCTCTCTAGCGAGTGGCCATATTTCCCTAAAAGTTACTGCTATTTGTCATCTTCGCTTGTCCGCATCCAAAGATTATATGCTCAGATGTTTCGTCGATGCCGACTTTGCAGGAGACCAGACTTACTGGAAGTTTACCAGTGCATATATCTTCCACATTGGTCAAAGCCTCATCTCCTGGAGCAGCCGGAAGCAATCCATCCTTGCTTTGTCTTCAACTGCGGCTGAGTATCCCGCCGCCTCACATGCTGCTTGTGAGCTACAGTGGTTACGAATGCTGCTAACAGACTTAAGGGGGTGGGTTCACCACTTCAAAAATCGCCTTTTCTTAATAGATGGTGCTGATTTTCACAGGGTGTTCTAGGTAATCTTTGCCTAAGGCTTCTTTCATGTGTGACAAGGCTCACACATGCTCATATACCTTTCAGGTCCCTTAAATATCTTATTTTACAATTACCGAAATAGCAGTTGACCCTTCTGCCATTGTCACAGCGACTCGACATATGTGACCCTATTCTGACCCTCCAAAAGGATTAAAAATTGTCAAAGGTATTTTAAGAGGTTTTTTTGCTATCTTGAGGTATGAAACTGGGAAACAATCTAAAAAATGGAACCCTTTTTGAAAGTTCACAAAAAATATGAAAAACTGTCATATTTTATGTGAACTTTCAAGGTTTTCAGAGTACACGTTTTGGTGATGCAGATTTGCACAATTTTTCACCAATTTCCTGCAGACCTGGAAAACCGGAAAAAGTCAGCGAAGAATGGTTTATATTTAAAAAGGCAGGGAAATTCAATGCAGTCATGGCGATTTAAAATTAATACTTCTACAAGGTTAGCTCAGGGCCCATTTTCCGAGTAGAAATTTGCAAACTTTTCTATGTTTTCCATGTACAAATTTACACAAATTACCACGTTTTCTGAGTACTAATTTGCAATATTTTCCACGTTTTTACAGTCCAAATTTGCAAAAAATTTATGTTTTTACAGTCCAAATTTGCGAAATTTTCCATATTTTTACAGTCTAAATTTGCGACATTTTCAATGTTTTTCGAGTCTAAATTTTAAAATTTTTGATGTTTCTCGAGTCCAAATTTGCAAAATTATCCACGTTTTATGAGTCCAAATTTGCGAAATTTTCCACGTTTTCTGAGTCCGAATTTGCAATATTTTCAACCTTTTCCGAATCCAAATTTGCAAAATTTTCAACCTTTTCCGAGTCTCAATTTTAAAAACTTTTCACGTTTTCCGAATAAAAAATTTTCCTGTTAATTTTCAAAATTGTATTTAGTAAATTTATAAAAAAAAAATTATTGGGTCAATTTGGAAAAATGTCAATTTTTCACCTGGTCATTGGTCAGGGAAATTTTTTTTAAACCTAGAAACGTCAGGGAAGTTAAAAATGAATTTTTCGGGGGAAACCTGTTCACGTTTTCCGAGTACAGATTTGCAAATGGGCAAAATTTAAACGTTTTTGGAGTACAAGTTTTCAAACTTTTCTAAGTTTTCCAAGTACAATTGTGAACAACTTTAAACATTTTCTGAATGCAAATTTGCAACATTTTCATCGTTATTTCATGCACAAATTGGCAAAATTCTTAACGTTTTCCAAATACAAATGTTCTTCGAGTACGCATTTTCTAACTTTTCCAACTTTTCCAAGTTTTTTCGTGCTGATTTTTTAATGTTTTCTTACATTAGTATATTTTGCAAATTTTTTTTAAATTTAATTCCATTTAATTCTCTTTTAATTTAACTTGTTCAAGATCAGTTTATTTCCCATTTAGCAACTTTCTATTTTACAAGTTCTCAACATTTTCAGAGTACACATTTTCAAAACTTTCAACATTTTACAAGTAAAAATTTGTAAAATGTTCATGTTATTTTTTTAAATTCACAAATTTTTACTCGCAAAAACGTGGAAAATTTTGCAAATTTAAACATGGAAAATTTCGCAAATTTGAGGTTGGAAAAACGGGAAAATTTCGCAAATTTGTATAAAAAACGTAGAAAATTTCGCAAATTTTAACTTCACAAAACGTGGGAAATTTGTCCTCAAAAACTGTTAAACATTTAGGGAATTTGCCCTCGGGAAAACGTGGTACATGTTGCAAATTTGTATTTCAAGATGCAGATTTTAAGGAGGGTAACCAGAACTTGAGTTCGCATTTGGTTGTGAAACATTTCCAGTACCCCAAGGCCAGTTTTAAAACTGACCATTGTTTGACCTACTTGGGGTACAAGGGGTATTATTTTTTATTTTAGGATAGGACTTTTTATGTTAGGGAAATGTCGGAGTGACGACCTGGTCGCACTGTTGGCTGAAATTTTTTTTCACCACAAATTTTAATTTTTGTATACTTTTATGCAATAACTATACATGATAGCCGTGGAATCTTTGGTATTCCTGATAAATTGAGGTATAATACATTGTCCGGAAATCTTAGCTTACTGGGCATTTTACTAATGAACGCATTATCTTGAAAACTACAAGATGCGGGTGAAACCACTTTTTGAACTCCCGCTCAAAAACTGCATTGATGGTCAAGTGTCCACATAGCAGACATATTTTGCAACTTCTGTTGAAATAGTGCTAAATAGTTTTCCAGCCCTTACTTATGGCAATGATGTTGTGTGTTGGCCAAAACTACACCTTAGCCATCTGGACAAGCAACAACGCAGAATGGCCCGCATGGCGTTAGGGGCGAACAGCTACACTGTCGTAGAAGCTCTGCAAGGTGAAATGGGCTGGTCAGGGTTTATACCAAGAGAGGAAGCTAGTAAACTAAAGTACCTAGGATGGATAGCAAAAATGGATAAATCCAGGTCTGCTCGGCAGTTGTTTGAGCTGATAAAAAGCAGGTATCCTGAATGGTGCACTACATGGTTTGGACGAGCCAGAAAACTACACAAAAGCGTTATAAGGAGCCTAAATTATGATGCAATGGACTTTAAGACATGGGAGAAGGAGGTGAACAAGGCAATCACGGACAAAGAAACTGCAGAGTGGCGCACCTCCATGTCAAAGAAATCAACCCGGTCATTATACCAGAAAAAGCAGAACATCAAAAGGGAAGGTATACATGACAACAGCCGGGCTAGCGACCTTCTGTTCAGAGCTAGGGCGGGCTCACTCAAAACCAGTGCCAGGACAAAACACTGGGGCGACTGCCAGGAATCCTGCCCACTATGCCACAGGCACCTACGGAAGACCTGGAGCACGTTCTTAGAATGTGCATAGCACTGGGGCCCCAGCCGGACTCATGGTCCCAAGTTAGCACTCCCATGCTCTTAGGCCTCGAGGGTAAGTTAAATAAGGATGAACCTAACCACCTTGAAAACGTCAAGCAGAGGCTGCTACAGTGGTCGAACCTCTGCCAAACTCAAGCTAGAAAATAACAGTTAGGTAAGTGACAAGAATCCAATCTTAGCGGCGCTTATGCGCAACCTTTGGCTCATTATGAGCCCTCCGTTGGAAATGAGAAAAAACAATCAAATCAAATATAATCGCTAAATTAAAATTAACGGTGGGTGGTATGTTTTAACTAATAGGGCGAATTAACAGAAATAAAGTCCCCCAAGGAGGGACAATTGCCATTTCTTAAAAATATCGGTTAATAACACTAAATATGTATACAAAAGTTTCAAGATTTCCCCCGTAGGATTTTATAGGCTCCACCCACCACGGCCGGTGAACCCACCCCCAGGACAAACAAGTCTGTATCAAGATGATGCATGCTTCACAGTCTACTTCACGCGCAAAGCATATTGATATCAGTCATCACCAACTCCGTGACCTTGTGCAATGCAAAGTGATCAACGTAGAGTACCTTCCAACTGAGGAGATGGTTGCTGTCATGCTGATAAAGCCATTAGCAAGAGTTCAGTTCACCAAATTCTGTGCTTTGCTGGGACTGTGTGATCGAGAAGCTGCCAGGAAGGAAGATTAAATTGAACATTTTTTGACATTTCTTACCTTACCTTGTTCGCTTGCTCACATTTTCTAGCTGATTTAGCTGGAGCGTAGAGAGAGGGTGTTGAAATATCGCATTTTTAAATGCAACAGGTCCAGCTTATATAATGTCACAGGATTGGATGGGATTGGATTGGATTGGTGTAGCAAGTCCTTTGAGACGGACGCTCCCGTTAGGGGGCGCTACAAAAATTTTCCGGGG
>JAQGBX010007951.1:0-10964 GCA_034698745.1 Megaphyllum sjaelandicum
GTGAAGCTTGTTCCAGACGCTTACCACTAAGCGTCGCTTAGTCTGGAACAAGCTTCACCGTGCTCTTACCCATGACTACAGTACCAAAATCTGCAGGTCCATTTGTATGCAGAATGGTGACAATCTGAGTACACACACATATTCTTGAGTTCGGGTTATTTTTGCGACGCCAAGCATAGGTGGCTCGGCTATTTTTTTGTTTGTTATACAATTGCCCATTTTTCGCACATGACCGATAGAAGATATACATGTACTATTAATTCTTTTACACGGGCTCCCAAGAGCTCATTTGGGCAGATGCCCGAATAAAAGATTATCCTTAGTCTAATAAATAGACAGGCCAAAATTGTGATGCATGAAGCTCTCCTGGCTCACTCTACATCCATCCCAACTATACACGTAATCTTACGAGAGAAAGAGGTATTTCTGAAAGGGCTAGTCATTAATTGTAATTGGAATCGTTGGATGACCACCAACTGCCCAGTGGTTATTGTTCGCGCCAAAGACGTGACGCGTTCAGTTTTTATTAGTGTGATTTTATAGCCTAACTAAGTTGAAAAGACGTATTGCTGATCAAAAGGCTATTCAAGGCGAGATCATAAGACGGAGATCAACGAGGGCTCTACTTCCACATATACTGTACAATGTACTGGACATGATCAAACGTGTAATTTACCATCATTATTATACAAACATCCTTATTAAAAGCAGTATAACCACTGATCATATTTTCTGGGCACGTTCACTATAACGAGAGAGCTAGCCCTTTACAATTGTCAACCACTTGTGGTCAATTCTAATGATCAATGGAGTTCTATAAAATTTTCCATCAGTCGTCAATAAACCAATCTATATTTATAACAAAATACGGTATGCTGTAGAGTCTACACAGGATTCTACAAGTATACGGATTTAAAAAATAATGCAAAAGAATAATTAAAGAAATTTCCGTGGTTTGATCTGGTTGGGTTTATTCATTTAATTTGGCATCGCCAGAAATATAAAGGACAATATGGCACGTGGAGACAGTGAGCAAACTGAAGGGGTTGGAAGGAGACAGTAAGTATGAAGAAGAGCAGGAAATGTGAAAATAAGGTTGAAGTGCTGAGAAGAAACACAATGGTGATGTATGCTCGTGGAAATAACATTTCACGAGCCACAAACATTTTGCGTAGCTTTTGTCAACAGACTCAAGAAGGATATTTAAATATAGATGCGTCAAGGATCTTCTGATATTCCCTGGAAATTTAAAGCAATCTAAATGCAAACTAAGAAATTAAGCGGAAATAGAATTGTCACGGAAAGTTCCATTCTTCCTCAGGCACTCAGGCATACACTCGTGAAAACGTATAATTTACCGACCATTACTAGTGTAAACAACTACAGTAGATTACATTACTGGCACATTTTGCCCTGAGAATGGCTTCATCACGAGCAGAGATAACAAAAGCAAAAAGGCAATTTGGTTTGACAAACCCATGATACAAAGTGCATTGCAAAATTTTGTGAAGAGAAAGGAAGAAATCAAGAGTAACTCGCAAAATATAGGTATACTGCACATGCACAGTTCATGGAAAGGTCCGATTTTGGTATCCAGTAGAGCAATACTGCAGTAGATGGTCCTCGCCAACCTATTAGCCCAGTTCCCTTTAATACCCGCTGCTGAAGACTTGAAATACTCGTATAAAGATAATAAAAGTGTCTAGCCATATATACTATTTTCGTCTCAGCTGAAACACTGAAACCACTGTAAAGTTTGATCAGACATTCCCTCCACGAAAGAATCTGGCCCTTCATAAATCACGAATTATTTGCGCACAATCAGCGACGAACACAAGTGGGTAATTTGTAGATAGTTCAAAGACTGTTCCATCTTGTTACAATATCAAAGATATCTTACTAACTCTGTGCCATGATTGTTATTTCTACTTCACTAGTACAGTAGTACAGTAGTATACTATGAAGAAGCCCTTCATTAATGAGAACCTTATTAATTCATAACAGAATTCCGATATAATATTTCAAATTAGTTTTCTTAAAATTTGCATCCCTCTATTAATGAATGAAGCGATTTTCGTTTTCAAATTAACAGACCGTCTACACATGAAGATACACTGATCTATGATCTATAAATCCATAGATCTATGATCTATGAATTCACAATTTGCCACATATTCAGTATACGACATAAACGCCTACTTATACACCGGTGGCTTATTACCTTATTGCATCAGTGATAAAAGTTAGACAAAAATAGATACCTAATTCTCCCTCAAAATTAATCAACGAATGCGTGGCAGCAAGTTGGAGAAAAACCCCATGTTTTTTGATTAATTTCATCATAAAAACCGCTTTCAAATTTGCCAACTGCGTGGGAAGGAAATCAATGACAATTCTGTGACGTCGTTCGATCACATTGAAATAGAACACTTTAAAAACAAGTGATATTCCCATTTAAAATATATATATATATATATATGTATATAAAATAGAAAACGACCATCTTGGTTTTCCTTGGCTGGCTATGATATGGCTCGAAAACAACTTACTGTAAACTGCAGCAAGTGCAAGTTAGCAATACATGTTCAAAGTATGTTTAAAAGCGATTTTTTAAATGTTAAATAAAAGAAGCAAAATTGACCAACCTATTAATAAATTATTTAATGTCCCTTATGGAGAAGACATCAATTTAACAAATGCTGCCCTGAATAAATGTACTCCTAACTAACTTAATTTCAAATTAAACTTACTATTTTTTATTCTGAATGAGTCCACAGCCGTTATTTTTATTTAATATGTTCTCAGCAACATGTTTACATTGTCCTGACATAGTCGAATTCGCATTTATGAATATTTAATGAAAATTTATAATCAGCCTTCTTCATAAGTTTCATAAATATGGGTAAATCCGAAAAAACCATGGCAATGTAAACCAAACATACACATGAACATGAAGAGCAGAGAAAATGGTCAATAGTTCTGTCAAATAATCTACTGTATAATAACAAAAATAAATGCCTAATGTTTGGATATTTTAATTTAAACAAGTGTTTCCAGCAATTTTTCAGTTTTTTGCCGACACATATTATTCGCGATACGATATGACACGCCAAAATATTCCAAATTTACTTTGGCATGTCCATCTTGAACGCTAGCATCACGTGAGAGAACGTGTCATGTACACGTTTTAACTATTATCTACCAATTAAATGTAAATGTAACATAACCATGCACGTTCAATGAGGAAATTCATGAGCATATGTGCTTCAAAACCGGAATGTTTAGATATGGATGTTGTTTACAGGTTTAGAGGACATGCACAGACCGAATCCCATAAACAAAACCAGTCTAATTACTGTCAACTGCGGACATATATGGCAGTGGTCAATATTTACATTTGGTTTTAATGAGCAGCACCTATAAACACTTTCGCTTGATGGCTGGCTTTGATGGATACTTCTTTTGGGCCTGCGGAGCAACTGCTACGTAAATTAATGGAACATGTTCAAATTGGTGGAAGCACACTCGGTCGGTGGTTTATCGTAATTGATTGAAATGAAAATTTCATTATGATCACAGCAGCTAACAATGTCTAAAGGAAACGAGTTGAAAAGATGCGCACGCACGCACATGACGCATCGATTCCACATGCTCTACTTATAGATTGACCGGTCATTCCTATGTTAGACAAACCCTGCAACTCATTTTGTTCTTTAGAACAGTTGATAAAACGTATAAACAGTATACATTGTACATGTATTACATCTTTTAAAAGGGTACCAACGGCCCGCCCCATCATTCACCTGAAAATTGTTTGTTATAACTTAGTGCAAAGCGATATTCTGCAACACTTAATGACATGCAGGCAGTCAACTGCGGGTTTTGGCAGGGGGTTAAAAAAAAGCAAGAAAATGATAACAAAAACGATAATGAATTGTAACAAAATAAAATAAATAATGATTGTGGGGAAGGGGAATTTAATACTTCAAGCCTATTTTTAACAACATCAAAAAGTTTTTTTAAACTAGTCGAATTTGTGTGGTTCTTTTAATGATATAAATATTGCATTTCGAAGCAATTTCAATACTTGACTTACTCAAATGTTCAGAAGTATGCAAAAGTAGGCTTACGTATATGCAATTCTCAGAAAATAAACAAATATCATTTAAGAGCCCATATTCCCTCCAACACAATTAAAAAACTTGGCGCCATGGGACAAGGAGATGCAGTGTTTTGCATGCCATACATAGACGTGTGTCACGTGTCGCGAGGATCTCACATTGAACATTTATGATGGCATGATTAAAAACTTGGACATTTTCACTTTCTCATCATGTCTCATTTACTATTGTATTCGTAATACTTTCCAACATATTTCTTTTTAAACCCGGATGATTCGTTTGTAAATAACCCTGTACAATGTACATAGATGTATATAATTCCCTTGCTTCTAAAAGTAAATAGCAGCGTATTTGTGCAACAAAGCACATGCACATTCTCATTCATCATATTGCACGTGAATTTTATCAGAATTAAATACTGTAGTCTTTTTTAATAATTGCAATAAATTTCTTGAATGCGTTGTTCTAATTACTATCATTGATAAACTACGAATTTCTAACAAAATGAATCATCCAAGGTAATTTGTTTGTCCTTTTTTCTATTATTTGCTCTCCATTTCGAATATTTAAAAGTGGTTCAACAATGATCGATTTTCATTTTTCGCCCACTCGCTCACTACATGTCACTATTCCATAAAGGCCCATTCCGATTCTATGATTGGTTTCATGAGGTAACCGATTGTTTTCAGAATATTTAATCACTTTCCAAATTATAAAAAATGACTTTCCAAACATGATAACCTCACTGTAACGACATTTTAACAAATATCGTCTTATGGCTTTAAAATGAACATTAAACGCATTGTCATTTACAAAATGTTAAAAACTCCATATTAATTCTTATTTAAAATATGCAGGTAAACGACATTTAAAACGTTTTAAATGTTTGAAGACATTGAAGACAATGTTTGAAAACGATACATCTTAAACTATCATACACAATGTTACTGTAGTTTCGGCTAAATGACAGTGTTGTCACTTTATTTTATCACGCATTACAATGAATTAAAATGTGCTTTATCTCAAAATGAAATATGTTGAGTTATGTCATTTATGAAGCAGAGATGTTATATGATAAAAAAGATTCCAGAATTCCAAAGCAGTTACTCAGCAAAACGATACATCTTTAACTACGTGTATATATAGTTACTGTTAAATGACAGTAATGTCACATTATTGTCACCGTTATACAACGATGTTTAAACTCTGAAGTCAATGCTGGAGGACTTTAGCATGGGTTTTAATGTTCAATGTTTAATTAGAAATGTGTAGATACAGTACCTGCAGATTAACCTACATGTACCTAAAGCATGTTGATTTGCGAACTCATGGTACTAAGTGGAACTGAATGAATTAGTGTTAGAAATGCATTTATCCACGAGGTTAAAGATTTGAATGAACTCGTAAAACATGGTCGTTCCAGTCTTATACTTATTCATTTAAATAAAGTATGTTTGGTAGCAATTTTCAAAATTATGTTGGTCGAAAATGTTCTGAATCATCCATAAACACGTTTTAGTTCTCAATTTGGGTCAGAATATGTTCTCTTTGCATATTAATCACGTGGAAAAACGAGAATCTACATAATTCTTTACACAAAGGGCCAACTGTTATGTTAATTTAGGATAGGTTCGATTTAGAAAAATAATTTATTGAATCTTTTCTTTTTCTAATTTTTGCTAACAACTTATCAGATGTCACACTACCGTCAGAAAGTCCGTGGGTGGATCTAGCTCCTAAATACATATACCGTACATGTATACGTATATATGTTCCTATACATGTTCCTATAGATTTGAAAACATGCGAGTAGATGTACAAGCTTTGATACAAGCACGTTCCTATAACTTCCTACTTACCATATTCGTTAAAAGTCGTTAAAAGTATACATTGCATGTAGGCCTACATGGCAAAAATATGTCAACAACGTATCAATTTGGAAAACATTTAAACGTTTGGCACCCCCGCTTCATAAGTGACCCAACTCAACATTTTCAATTTTGAGATAAATCAAGTTTAACGCACCATGGTGAAATAAAGTGACAATAATGTTATTTAGCCGAATTGATCAAGATGACCACAGAGGTCTCGTTCTTACTGAATATCGAGTTTATTTTTCACTATTTCAGGCGTTAAACCTGAAATCGACAATTTTTCAGTGGTGTCGTTTCTGAAGCGGGGTGACCATGCACGCCTGACCAAACGAGAGCATCTGCATAAAAGAAATCAATCGATCGTACCCTAATATTATTATATTTCTACCAAAACTTATAAATCCTCTGGAGCAAGCAGCAACTGAACGCATGTCGTCTCCAAGCTGGGATCAATTTTATTTAGATCGACCCACTCCATACTCGTATCATCCATCTGTTAGGCTGGAAGGATGGAACCAAACGTGTTCACGGAGGTCCAACTCAGGACCTAACCCTCCCTCCCTCCACTATCTCACTTAATTCAGGAATCCCTCTCCCAACCACGAACATCAGTATAAACACAACCCCCGCAAGCTCGCAGAAACCACATCTGGAGAACATGATTACTGTACGTCTCCACATCGCAACGCAAGCGCCGATCGAGTTGTAGGGCTAACTCACCGGTCCCTGGCTTTGGAATCCGTTCCTCTGGGCCACTCGGTCCGCGAGTGCGGGGTTGGCGTCGTCACGAAACTCCACCAGAAACGAGTTGGTGAACACCTCGCGTCCGGCGACGGAGGCGACGAACAGCAGAAGGGCGGCGACGAACGGCCGCGACAACGTCACTCGGGCACCGGCCAGGGTTGGCATGGCGCGGGGTGGAATGAGCCGGGTAGCCGGACAGCCGTTTTGCTCCTACCGGTGGGACGACGCACGGGCAAAACAAGAGCGACAAAAAAAAACAAATCCGAACGAGTCGATGGGCTGGTGCGCGGATGGTGGCGGCCCTTCTTGCGGCCTCTCGTTGCGAAGTGAACGCGATTGAAACGGGGCCGATGGATCGCCGACGGAGACGGCGCCGCCTTCCGGCCACTCGGCGGCGAAAATCGATGCGGACGTGACGTCGCGCCGACGTCACGCGCAGCTGAAATCCATGCGGGCGCGCGCAGGTAGCGCCATCGATTTTCGGCTTTTGGAACGGGGATTCCGTTCGAGATTCCGAGACGGAAGCGCTTTAAAGGGAAACCGAATCGGTCGACGTGGCGGAAGCGATTTTCGAGCGTCTTTACCGATGGACCAGGACCATGCGTGAAAAAGTCATGGAGGCTGGCGAGACTAACTGGATGTGTCACGTGTGGGACGGTGTGACAACGATGTTGCCTATATAGTAAAACTAGCGGTAATACCCGGCCTTGCCCGGGTTAAAATTGTTGTTTGATGTTCCAACCCCTTTTATGCGATCAGGAGTTAGATTCAGCTGTCCTTTATCGCCAAAAGATGGCGCAATATCACCTGGACGCATCCAGGAGGGGGACGGAAACCTGTTTGACAGTTTTATGGACCGGGGCAAATTAGAGAAGATTTATGGCCTTGTTTTTCCCGACGGAGTTCGCGCTCCTGGGCGGTGTGCCATGTACGGCCAAGCGTACGGACTTGCAAAGACCACGACGACAAGTTCTGCCAGTCACGCAACAGGATTGGCTAGCGTCAAAAACAAAATGGCGTCGTTTTCTATTCTATATATATAGATATAGACTATACTTTTAATCAGAAGTAATTATACTCGTATTCGACTGTATATACGTAAGCATCGATCGTTTGGAGCAACATGTGGAACCCTAAACTTTATTGCAACTTCAAAAAGCAGCATTTCGCCTCCTTCGACGAGGTCCTCCAGCTTGTGACCAAGAAGCACGATCTGAAAGTAATTGATCTGGGTTGAAGCACGGGTGAACTGACCCGGAGATTGGCAGACAGCCTTCCCAATTCGGACGTGTTGGGCATAGACAATTTCCCCCAAAATGCTTAGAGAAAGCAGCGCCTTCTCCAGGGACAAGTTGCGATTCGAGCTGATGTCCATCGAGAATGTCCCAAAGTTGAACCAAGATTGGGATCTGGTATTCTCCCACACTGTCTTGTATTGGGCGGACGAACGTACACCACTCGATTTTTCCCAAAATCATCTCGAAAATTGCTCGAGGTGGTCAACTGGTGGTGGATATTGTCCTACCCCAAATGAATTATATGAAAAAGGACCTCGATGCCGTGGCCCAGGCGGAGCCCTTCAGAACTATGCTGGGAGGCTGGACGTGGACAACGCTCTTGTTGCGCACCACCGAGTACGCCACCATCTTGTACAACGCCGGTGGCACCAACATCACGTGTTTTGAGAAAGTTTATAGCGACGTACAGCCAGATGCCGATGCAGTTTTCGACTTTGCCTCCGGAACTATTCGTAACTGTTACCTGGAACGTCTTCCCCAGGAGGAACAACAGAACTTCAAGGACGCTTACAAGGAAATGCTGCGAGAAAGACATCAGGAGAAACCCTTGTTTTTACCTTACACTCGAATTTTTATGGCAGCCACATTCTGATGGATGATTTCATGTAATAATATTTCACTACCGATTGATCATATATCTACGAGTATCTCTGATGTAGCACAATCTTTCTACTCTATATGCACAACTAACTATGTAGAGAACAAAAGTATAGTAATTAATTCATCTTGATGAAACTATAAGTATATCGATAATGTATATTGATTTTATATAAGACATAAATTACAATAATTGAACATGTTATTGTTGTTTTCACTAAGTTGGCTTTTTGAATTTAACACTATACGTAAGAATCGTTCGGTGCCTCATGTGGAACCCTACAATTTACAATGCCTCATCACATGCCTCATGACGCTAACGTGTATCATTGATGGGATTTTTTTAATGTTGCCAGGTAAAACTGGCAACAGTATAATGACTATACGATTATTTATCCACTCATTGACACCCCTAGACCCCGAGTGTATGGTTTCTATAGCTTTCCATGAAGGGTTCTGACCGTAACGTTAAGCGTAGGTAATTAAAAATGTTGACTGTAAAATCCTAGTTTAAGATTAGCGTCTCATTGCTAAGAACTACATGTAAGTTACTAGTACATGCATTTTGAATTGAATAACATCTTATTTGAGATATTTTAATTTGCAGCGTATTTTGGTATTCCTATTATCCGCGCATGAATTAAAAAGTATAATAGTATTTATTTAATTACCCAAAGTAACACGAGTATAGTCAAGTGAATTTTTGGTCCGTTAGACCAGTGATCCAAAGTTTATGACATCGATTCTGTTTAGATAGCATTTGTTATTATTGATAAGTTTTGGATCGACTTCCCATTAAATTGGGTGGGCATATTTGTAAATTTGTATCATGGTCCAGGAAAAATAAAAATTTACTAACACTATTGGCGCGTTTTATCTTGTTATTTTAAAATTAAGATTTACTTCCTCCCTTGAAGTACGACTCGTGTACCTCGGGCTATAACTGTACATTTCTGAAATTCGTATATAATCGACCTTGTATATTTAATAAGAAAAAAAACTTGTAAAAATGAGGGAAAAAAGTGGCGAAAAACTAAACGACTAAATCTCCCCACATTACTTTTTTAAGTTTCATCTTTAAAAAAAATTCAAGGACGAACATAAAAATGCGACAGATACAACTATAGCCAGAGGTATAGATGAGTCAAACATTAAGGGGTAAACTATATCCGGAAGCATGCATGGAACTCAGACAAATGCTACAAGAGGTACTTTTGGCAGTCGTATACGTGAAGTTAAGTGTGCAATATCGACACGGTTTTAATTGGTTTAATTGGTTTTAAAAATCATTCAAAATTATTGCTTTTGTCCATGGTTTATGATGGTGTATCGTCATCATAACGCCATATTATGTTTTCGAATGATGTTATAGAAAGTTACAGGTGCTACCCCGTGCATTAGTTTAAAGCAAAAAATAGCATCCAAATGTCATGTAAAGACCATTACATCGATAAATAAATAGTCAAATAAAAAAGATTTTACAATGTTTTTCAGTTAATTTAAGATTACAATGTTAAAAAATAACGTGATGTCTCAGATAAATGTTATACGGAACATTTACTTCGGCATTTTAATTACCTAAAACGCATTCGTTTACATTCGCAAGGCGAGTGTTTACAACAGACCCGCTTGGAGGCGCTGCAGTGCGACCGACACGATGTTTGGCCCTGATATTTACCGTGTCAATCGTTAAATGATTTCTGTTCTATTTCTCAATCATAAAAAAAGCGGAAGTCACGGTCATTTCAAAATGCTGCTTTTTTCCGATAAAAAGCAACGTTCATTTAATTCTGCAATAAAAGATCAATCAGCACGATAATAGTGAACAAAAGTTCACTACCCCAACATTAGTCAATAAATCCGGGAAATTGAATCACTTCACCCAATCCCAGCGAATCTCGTTAGAAGTGGTAAAGTCTCCTTTAAACGAATATATAAGCACTGCACAAGTTTTAAAAACCGCATAAATATAGGCAAAAACAACCGTCCCTATTGCTTCCAGTTCAACAATCAGCATTGTTCGAAGCAACATGTGGAACCCTAGACTTTTCAACAAATTCAAAAAGGAGCATTTTGCCTCCTTCGGCGACCTGCTCAACTTGGTGATCAAGAAGCCCGATCTAAAGGTGCTCGACCTGGGTTGCGGCACGGGTGAACTGACCAGGAGACTGGCAGACAGCCTTCCCAATTCGGAAGTTTTGGGCATTGACACTTCGCCCGAAATGCTTAGAGAAAGCAGCGCCTTCTCCAGGGACAAGTTGCGATTCGAGCTGATGTCCGTCGAGGAAGCCTCGGAGTTGAAACAGGATTGGGATCTGGTGTTTTCACGC
>JAQGBX010007952.1:0-10962 GCA_034698745.1 Megaphyllum sjaelandicum
GGGGGAAGGAGCAAGGAGGTATCATAGAGGGAATCACTAGACTAAGCCACAGCAACGCGTGGCCGGGCACAGCTAGTCTCTAATAAAATGAATACGAAATACATTTGTCACAATTAAGATTTGTGCAACGGGACGAATTCATTTTTACAAATATGAGTTTGTTCACAACCGTATATATATTTAATCACTTTGTAAGTTTAATTTCAACATATCGAAATCCGGCTCGAATCTGTTTTAGTTATTATTTTTCGCTGGCAGTTTTAGACGGCTCATGCAACTCCTAAAGAAGGGTCCTAGTCGACCAGGATTTATATTTATAGTTGCTCATAATCGGAACATCAAAGTGGCTCAAAGAAGGGGGGAAATATATAAAAATAGCATTACGGCGGTAGCCAAAGTACAAATCCTTTGAAAATCCTAACCACGAGGCATAAGCTATGCGGTTACGTTACTCGCAAATTCACGTTGGCATTGGCACACTTTCACGTGAAGTTAATGTAGCTTGGCTCCCTTATGAGTTCAGATGCTCCAATAATCTCTAAATTTAGGCAACTAATAAATATGTCCCCACAGAATCTAAGTGCGTTTTTATTTTCGTATACATGTACCTATACCTATAGCGTAAACAGTCAAAACTTCTAACCTTGAAATCTTAATGAGCCGGTTGATATTTTTCGTTGCCAGGCCGATGGTTTGGACATGGTTTAATTTGATGGTTGCTGAGGCGTAGGCCAGAAAATGATAGAAGAAAACCCCAACGGGGCAACTGTTATTTGACGATCGTATTTAGAAATCTTGTCATTCGTGACGTACGTCAGGGTTTTGTCCGTTCAATCACTTCAACGGTCACCTGTGCCTTTCCCAACAATAATTGCCTTACCTATTTAAGGACTTCGTGACAATTCAACGTCAAGTAGTGACAAAACTTGGATGATGACGGCAATGTAAAACACCTTTCCAAAGTTATTTTGTTATAGGGCAGGTCTCAGAGAAATTCAAATAACTGAAATTGCATCAGGGCTTCAGATCAAAGATATTCTTCCAGAAGCACGAATGAAGCTTGGAAACCATGGTTTTAGATACTTCTTATTTCATATTTTTCGTACATTTTGTGCAAAGAGATGCATTCAGCGACGTACTTCTGTTATAAAAGAATATTCCGTGGAAAGCACGCTCCCTTTATGTTGAAAATAATATATAGACTTGAACTTTGTAGTTCTTGCTGTCAGTTTAGGAATTTTCTCGTGAACAATGCGGGTCACTCATTTATGTCTCCAGGTCAATGTAAATATAAAATGCAAACTTAATTACTGCCAAGCTTTCAATACGCAATTAATCATGCGTTGCAATTACGGCTTGGAACTTATTGCAATTTTTGACGTGACACTTAGCACCGCGATGTGGATTAATTAGGATAAACTCTTCATTCCCTTGGAAACTGTTTTCATAACACGCGCCAAGAAGTGAACGTGGCAACGTCGAATTCTTTAGACATGAAACGTCAATACGTTTGGTCAAGATGTTTTTTAAAAGTTCAAAGTTGAAGATACTAAACGAGGTTCTCCGTTGCATGAACATGGCTCCGATCTATAGGGCAAGAACACTGAATGCTTATTGCAGGCGCTTACCACTCGCCTACACTAGCGCTTTTAAATGAGGGCGCACACAAAGAAAGCTTAGCCGAGCCAAGCTGAGATCACAAGAAGCGCTTATAAGCTTTCAATAATGTTTTTAACATTCTTTTTTGAAAATCTGAAAGTGGATTTTTAAGACACAGAGATGCACACAGATCACTATTGGTCACAAGTGTAGCCATCGATTGTATGCCACCTACAGTATGTACCGTAAAACGTGTCCTGCGCTCATTATGAGATGCTAATGCGCATGTGGAAGGTTTTACACACCTAGCATAACGCATGCAGTGGCGCCACCAAGCACACTGACCATCACGCTGTTATCAGTATTCATTGTACACCCCAAAAGCTGGAAACAAGAAAATGAAAACAAGCAGGAAATTAAACGCAAAGAAGCAAGTCGAAAGTAAGCATTAATTCAGCGCGTTCTCACCCATAGGCGTTTATTTTAGATGTTCTACATTTTGTGGGTGGGTGTAGCATTTTTCGAATTGCCTCGATAGTGCTGAATTTATCTGCAGCTACATCAGTTTACATGGCCCAGGAATTCTAATTCCTACACGCATTTAAGAATGAAGTACACGAGCTCATAACGGATATTTGCACAAAAAATACAAATGTGTAGTCGGAATCACATTTTCCTCGTACAGTCTGAGTTCCCCGTTTCGCCATCAAACGCTTCGTTATATTACCTGCGCGTTTAACGGGAATGAAGCGATGAAACTGAAATTGGAAGTTGAGCTAATTTAAGGGCGACATACATTTCCATCTAATTAACTACGTTATTGATTGAGGCTTCGCAACAACCTGCGCAGATTTATTTTTTTTACGATCTCGGTTTTCGTCCTCATTAATTCGCTCCCCAATTTGGCAGGGACTCTTTCGCGTTTCCCCCGCTGGAATCCAGAAGTCGCTCCATGGGATTCGGGACCGTGGTTGATGGATCCATTCCAGCATCCGCGTTCACCCTGTACCCACCCCTAGGGCAGGCGCGTGATGTCACTAACTCCTAATAGTGATGGACACACCCTTTCATTCAATGTCACTCAAGTGCCATATTGGACGAGGCAGATAGGGAGCTAAGTGAGCGCAATCGATGGCGGTGTAGCTGCGCTTCCGCGTCAATGGGAACAAAGCGCAATGGCTTAAAAAGTCGAAACAAATAAATATTTAATATGCCCGTAGATGCTTATGCGCCTGCTGGGATTAGCAGGTTTTTTTTTTCTAAGGCGTA
Source organism: Megaphyllum sjaelandicum (assembly GCA_034698745.1). NCBI lineage: Eukaryota > Metazoa > Arthropoda > Diplopoda > Julida > Julidae > Megaphyllum > Megaphyllum sjaelandicum. The sequence goes on from JAQGBX010007952.1 coordinate 2,869, forward strand.
TTGCCACGGTTTGCTGCGCCCAATTCCCGAACAAATATACTCTCAGTTATAGAGCTGCTTCAAAAATCTATTTAACGTTATTACGGCCATCCCTGGATTTACAACTCCATTCGAGGGTTTCAATTAAAAATGAGCTTCGGTTTAGGCCGGGAAACTTGTTTGTTCGCTTTATTTTCGCCTTAAATAAGTAAACCCGGTAGCCCCGGCCCCCGCTTGCACGCCGGTTGGAAAATGGCTATTGGAAAATTGATTCGAGCAGGAAACCTTATTTCCAAATTGAAATTTTTTGCGGTTCTGTTCTAGAACCGTGGTCGAATCATTTTTTCTGGTCGAGAAAAGGTTCCCTGTGGAAGAGCAGTTTAGAGGGATGCTGGAATGTGCCTATATGCTATTGAAAACTTTCAGGGTTGAAAGGCGGAGACGAAAACGATATAAACTAATATAAAACGAATGAACCGATCAATGTTTGCACTGATGAAAGTATTATTGATCACGGCGAAGACTGCATCTACCTAATTGGTTTTAAAAATATTCGATGGAAAATAAGCCATCAGCCAGTTTTCCAATATCGCGTTTGAAACATGACATGAGCCCTTGGATTGATGATAACCAACGAAATTGCACGTTTCAGCAAGTCTGGTTGCGAGGATTCGTCTGCTATAGAATTTTAAAAATGATAACGTCACTGGAAACATGCTAATTTTAAGGATGCACGATGACGCCAGTATATAGACCTTAGTCTACTTTGTAAATTTCTGAAAATTATGCTGAGCCAATTTTCTATAATAATCACTTTTCGATTTGACCATTATCGACTTGTAAGCTATCTGTCTATCTTCTATATATATATATATATATATATATATATATATATATGTTTAGCAAGTTTCTTTTTCTGCTTAAATTCTTGGCATGAAACGATTTACAAGTTTATTTGCAGGTACTCAAAAGCAAAAGCTGCGAAATAAAAACACATTGTTCCTAAAGTAAATTAATTGTCTTTGAAACAATTTAAAACTTTGAAACAATGCACGTTTTTATCATTGCTTTGACACGTTAATCTTTTAGACTGTACAAGAAATTAAGAAGTGTTGTTAAAATGCCAATTCTTGACATTGCAATTTCGTGGGTGATGTAATCGTACGTCCATACTGTGTCAATGCGTGGTTTAAATTAATGAAGAAATTGAATTGCGTAGTTCTGCTTTAGATTCAGTCAGCGTTATAATAGCCGCCATGAAATGAATCTGCTTTTAATTCTGAGTAATTATTAGCTGTTACGGGCAACAATGCGAATGAGTTTGTAAAAAGCAAAGATCAACCTCAGCGCGTGTGCCGTGAGCACAATTTTATGAGCATACTGCATATAAAAGAGCACTTTTAATGAGGATATAGTGAATGCTTAATTGCGTACGAGTTATTGTTGCCCTTAATTCACGCACTGATCCACGGACATTTTATTGATGTCATCAGTAAAGATATAATTAGGCTCGCATTCGGAACATCTAGGCCACAATATACACATGCATCATATTTTATTCTGGCTGGAATCACATATGAATAAGCGGACCAGTTTTTATGCAATTTAGTTGGCTCCGCTGTGTGGACATATTTGTATTGGCTGCATTCATTACATGACTGTTTCATTTCATTGGCAAAAAGATCTTTGTTGAATACAGTAACATAATTTGTAAAACTTCGCATTATATTGGGTTTTTTTTAGTTAGGACCGCTGATGACTTAATCGTTAAAGATATTTTCAGTTTTTGAATGGTTTGAATTCAAGCCATCCAGGCTTTGAATGGTGCTTAATTTATTCGTAATTGTAATTTTAATTCAATTTTAAAATGTTATGTATTTAAAGTTGTAGTACATTCCAACCTCTTGAAGAGAAATCTCAATGGACATCAAAATTGGTTTGTTTAAACCGTAGTTCGAATTATCAGAAGTCAAGCGAAACATGACTTCAATAGTAAGTGTTAAAGCTTCATAGAGGTTTGGATGGACTCGTACCCCATGTACAGTATATGAAATGGATGGTTCTGCAACTTTTTTCACATTTGTTTAATGTTCGTTTAACCTAACATACGTGTAGCGCGAATGCTTGGCAACTCGAAAATTCATTCCTTTTAGCCGAAAATTTAATTATAATAACCTAATTCGGTTTTGGACTTATTGATATTAGTCCATGCCCCTATCAGGGACTGGAAATAAATTCGTACTGTCAGAAGTTCATTTGATGCGAGTTCTTTTTAATGAGGTTCCACCATCTATGGCGTTAAATTAACTTTTTCTAGGTTTTCATTTTCCATAAGAATCTGGTATTTATTTATTATATCTTAAAGAACCTTACGGTTTATGGCTATGCTAATTCAGCCATATGCAATATCAATTTATAAAAAACCTCATCAGTTCATATTAATGACGCATTTGGAATGTTTGGGATATTGCCTAATTATTCACACACGGAAGAGTTTCCTCCAAAAAAAAAAAAAAAAAAAGCAGCTGTTTCGAGTTTGCAAATAGATAAAAGTGCATGTACAGTAATGACACGTAGAGATAAGTTAAAATTAATTGACCGTTCATATTCATTAGAAGAATTTGATCAAGTAATTTATCATAATGTACGATGAAACAACAGTATAAAAAATTGATATAAACTGCATACATGTCTATCGTGTTGTTCAATGTAGATTTACGGTTGAAAAAATATTTCGTAAATTAATCAATCCGCTTTTATTGACATTAAATATCTACTTGTACATTTTATGTACACAACTTGTACATTGAACAAGGATTGAAAGCGCATCAAAAATGACCGTGTTTATGTGCATCTTAAACATGATCCTCTTATGAAACCGTAGATGCGTTCCCTCGGATGCAAATTGTATAATCTCGTAATTTATTATTAAAATTGAATTCAGCCGCATAAACATATTTCAATTTTTGTTACTCGACTACAGTATATAGAGTTGGTTGCGATTGCTGTTTTCTTAATCCCCATAGAGAACGTTATATTTTATGACTTAGGAAATCTATGCACATCGTAATTTCATATCAACTGCGGTATTAAGGCAATCAATTAACCTTAAGCAAACAAAACAACACAAAGGTTACGGTTGACACTCGTGCATGGGAAGTAATTGTTGGGGCTTATTCTTAAGGTGAATTATCTTTATTTATTGCACAAGGTGGTTTCGAAGTAATCCAACATCGCGGTTGGATAACCGAGTGCTGCATTTCCCTACCGAAAGCATTTGTTTACCAAAGTGTAAATGCGAAAGTGTAAAACACGGAATAGTTACATGTACATGCTTTAACAGAATGATGTAGTCATTCATTAAGGGTTGCCTATTTTGTTAGCCCTATTTGGGCAGGCATCTGACTGTAATTGATCTGGTTAGAATATATAACGAAACATAAGCAACAGGGTACTGGGACGGAAGCTTTACGAATCGTACTTTGGTAGTCGCGAAGTCATGAGTAAAATGATTGTACTCAAGTATTTAATTAGTTTGTAAACAGCGATAACCTTCGGTGAATTTGTGAAATCGGTTAGCTTGACGAATTTGCACGCGTGACTTCACGACTGATAAAGTGCGATTCCTATTGCATCTTTCCGAGTACGCACCCTGTCCACCTATTATTTTTGTCCACTTTTTTATTTTACTCTCGAAAAAGGTTTTTGTTGTCTCACTGGAGCGATTATAGTTACCATCTTCTGTTCGCAAACTCATCAGACTTACCTGAACGTAAATTCAAGTTTAATTCGAAATCGATGATTAACAAAGGATGTTACGGATTTGATTTATGTCGTGTATGTCCGTATGGTGCGCCGACTAATTTCTCTCGCCATGTAATTACCATGCAGTGAATGTTCGTGGAACAGTTTAAATGTTTATTATGGATTCCTTGAAATCGTGATGTTCCTTGAAATTGGGTGATCTATGCAGGTCACCACAAAGGTCGTAAAGACAAAAGGCGTTGGAGTAGAGAGAACTACATTGTATAACTTAAGGTCCTTCGAACACTATTGCATCAGCAATTAGGTTAACTCGGTTTAAACAGCCTGTCTGATGGTGGCAACATACGCAGCGAAAAGTAAAATAAGGACTAAAAAATGGGCCTCGTGCATGGTGTTTTTATTACAGACTGCGACGCTTATCTTATCTTAGCAGGTCAGAGATGCTATTGCTGTTGTCCGAGTATAGTTACTATACTTTTACTCGTTTTATGTGCTAACATCAACTGATACAGAAGCAGAAACGACACAAGTCGGTGGCTGGACTCTGCAGGGATGAACCAGATAACGCATTTTACTGCATATGGCTTCGTCACGCCATCTTGGAAGTTGGAAAAGTTCCTATTAATTGTTACTCGTATCGTATTTCACGTACAAGTACAAGAAATCACATTGGAACATATTTCTACAGTAGATGCTGCTTTGACATCGGCATTTGGAAAGGAAAGGCGACACTGACTTTATCTACGATATATGCAAGTGTATATGTAGATGTTAGAAATTGCTTTTGCTTTGCTCCTTTGTCGCTGTCGCATTTATCCTCCAATCTTGATTGCTCGTGTCACACGGTTTATCCCCTCGAGTTCTGCATATGTAAGCTGTTCGTAATTCGTAAATTTACTTTTTAAGACTTGTTGTAAGGGCACCCAGGGGCCCCGTAACATTTTCACCGTTGTGATGGAACAAGATGCATTTGCCAGCGTTCGCTCTTTGCCTTTCCTTAAAATTGCATTGACCGCTAGGGAAGAAAGTCGTTGCATGAAAAAGTGGCAATCAAGAAGAAAAAAAAACACGTTGTTTACGTCCTACGAGAATGTCGCGTGAAATATGGGTCATCAAACTTCTTTTTTGAATGCCTTCCTCGATGTTGACCGTCGACTACCAGTGTTGTTTGCGAAGGTTCGATTTCATGTTTATAGCCAAAAAGTTGCTCGGCATGCTTTCAATCGCAGGTCACGTCTCCAAAGTTCCATGTCTATGACGAACGCTTGAATTTCAATCGAGAAAGTTAATATTAATAAAGGAGAAAGAATTAATAATCGAGAAAGTTAAAAGGAAGAATTGGAACCTAGCCGGACATTTTTTTTTGTTTGCCTTGAGTTTTTTTAGTTGTTTGACTATGAAGCGTTTACATTTTACATCTTTCTCAATAAGTGAAACTACATGTACATACACATACACGTTCGTTGTGTGCAGTATAAACGTAGATGGAATGGAATAAAGCGTTCATGCTTACATGGTATTTCCCACTCGCTGTCGATCGACTCTCCACCTTGCGGCCGTGTACGAAATAAGGATTTGGGAATAAATGAAGAAAGGCGCATAGTCCTAGCTCATACGCTTACGTTATGTGCATTCATTTCTATAGGGTGGTGTGGTGATGCAATTGCAAGTCCTCTTGAGTTATACGTTTATTGTATAGTGGTTAAACAAAATTTGGTAGAAAATTGTAAACATCCACCTTCAAATCATGAAACTGGGTTTAATTTCTGCAGGAGCTCTGGGGAGAGTTAAATTGGATAGTGCATTCGTGAACCTAAATATATAGGCTTATATTTAATTGCGTAATTCCTCGTTAAATTAGATGACCGATGGACGTTTTAGTACTTGACTTCTCCTTCAGTTCTTTTTCCTGTTTTCTTGGTCTGAGTGGCAAAATTGGATCAGAATTGAAGATAGTTTTATTACTATATGTGCGCTAAAGTTAATGATTTTTCTGGTGTGAATCAAAATTTGCGGACGTCATCTTGAACTTTCAACTATAACAAGAAATAGCAGTTCTATCATTTCAGACCACTGCATTTACTCTGTTTATTGCCACTGTTTGCCTAGCTTGCTTGGTTTGGATTAAACTACCGAGATCTTTTAGCTCTTTGCAAAAAAGCTTAACGATCAGTTTTGATGTATGGTAATAGATTTCAAGAATAACATTTTTTGCTGGAAAGTTTTTGAATCGTCTACCTTAAAAAATGATGTTGATTTTAGAACAAAACACTGGGGAAGACCTATGGGAAAAGCACTGAAGCATCCCAACTGCTTGTATTCATCCTCTTGGTATTTTCAATTTATTTTTTCCTTCGCAAATTTCAAAATGTTACAAAAACATTTTTTGGTGAAAGCACTTGAGATGCATTTCGTTTCAATCTAGATTGCATCCTTTTCAGAGAAAGCCCCTACAATAACGCTGCTGTGGTTTACTTTCCCAACAAGTACTACATTTAAATAAAGTGATGAAAGAATAAGTTCAGATCCGTGCAATGAAAGCTTTATTGCAGTTTCTAGTACGTACAGTAATCAGTAGACACATTTATAAATGTAAACATTTTAAATTCAAGTAAAACTTTTGAAAGTTTCAATGTAAAGAATGTTACAAAATGCACCATGACATAAAACTGAATATATTTTTTGCGATTGACTGCATACGTCTGCGTTCATGCTAAACTCTACATGTAGATGTATTTGCGAATATTTGCTTCATCTAAATTTTCTTAAGTTTGACCAAAACTGCAAAGGTCGCGCAATTTATGGGAATTTAAACAAATGGGTTGTTTGAAACATCAAGTATACACGCAAATTAAAATATTATCCCATTTCACACGCAACATTGCGTGCAAGTCTAATATTTCGAGAAATTATCCCCCCAGTGTGGTGCTAATGTTTGTATGTTTATTGTTTTTGTTTCAAACATGATGGTTAACGAATAGTCTAAAGATTATTTACATGCGTGGCCAGTAATTGTAACATCCCTTCTTTTTTATCACACAACACGTTTTTACAATCATGTAAGAAGCGGGTTCTTAAAATAGAAAGTTTCTAAATGGGAATGACTTAAAAAAACGAAAATGCAATTTGCACCCACCTTTACATGTTTGAGATTCCCACACAAGTCACTAACAACGAAAAATTTTTTGTTTACTTTATTTGTTTCTTTAGGCAGTTTTTGTTTCTCCCCATTTTACTAACTTGGAACGTACGAAATCTAACCAATTTGAGGGAATTCCCCGTTCCCCGGAAGGAAAACAGTGAAATGCGTACACATTTTGAGGAAATGTTCATAAAGTTCATAAAAGAGAATTGCGTAAATATAGCTCGTTACTCGGAGCAAAAATTAACATTAGTTCTATGGGATACTTTTCGGAACTATAACGCAATAGTTCGTAAAAACATTGATTTCGTAAATTGTATGAGCGTAAAAACGTCTGTCGATTGTATAATTGACTTTACTGTAAACCCGTAACGTGAAGCAGCGTATAAATAATGTACAATAAAACCTGGAAAAGTGACCACCTGTTTATGTTGACCACTTTTTTAGTGTATTGGCTTTTCGATTGTACATTTCCTGCATAAAAATTCTCTGTATAGTGACCACCTGTCTATTGTGTACAGTGACCACCTGTATATTGTGTACACTGACTACCTGTCGTATGTGTTGTCTTTTTTGCAATTTTTACATCGTCAATGTACCTTAGAAAGTGACCTGATAACAGATGAGTCGACCTTACATGCAGAAAGTGAAATTTAACTTCACAGCATTGCTATTGCTGAAGAGCTTCAAAAAGGAATAACAAAGGAAGATGATACTTTTTGTAATTTTTGATGGGGAAAGTGGTAATTGTGAAGAAGCTATGGAAATTAAGATGATTTCAGAACTGGATGTTTTGGAAATGTGCAGCAGGTTAAAAAAATATGCTGTGTCAAATTGCACAGAAATTATGGATCATGTTATTCAGATCGAAAAAATCACTGAAAACATGATCAAAGCATTTAAAACAATTACAACTTAATACGTTTTTCTTTAAAAAAAACCAAATGTGTTACAAGGCAATAAATACCGGTATACTGTATGTAATGCACATGGACATGATGATTCTGTATTTTTCTGTTTTTTTACTATTACATTCTACATGTATAAGTACAGTGTACATTACATGTTCATTATTTTAATTCAGGCATGTCAGTGACCAACATTGCATTTTTTTGTACTGTATTATTATTGCAAGATGTTGAGGTCTGCCTAGTTGTTGATTTCATTATCACTCGGTTAGTAAAGTTCAGATGACAGAAAAAAATGTA
>JAQGBX010007953.1:0-10961 GCA_034698745.1 Megaphyllum sjaelandicum
CTCCCAAGTGATCCCTACTTTCCCTCTGTGCAGCCACGTGCAACGGCACGCGGCTTGGAATCGTGAAATCATTAGTAAAGCGCGTGATATACGGCCAACAGATGGCGTAGTACAGTGGTGTCACAAAGTTGTAAGTTTGTATTCGAAAAAAGCACGTTTGTAGCTGTCACAGGTGTGACATCTAGATAATAGGTTTACGAAAACCTGCGCGTAATGGCGAATTCGGCTCATCACACCAGGTGCAGTTACAGTTTCTTGTGGGTGTAGACGGATGACGTCACATGTGTTGCGCGATGCAACCTCTAGACGCCTAGACAATTATAATCCGCCATGTTGGATGCACCGCTGCCACCAGCTCCCTTGTTGGTGGCAGCGGGGCACACCCGGTGCACACCTGGTGCACGGGGTGTATCCAGTCGAAGAGTGCACGTAGGGTGCACCCATTTCTGCTATGTATGCACCATTTCCGAGCCGAGTGGAACGGGTGCAGAAACATGCACCCGGTGTACGTGGGTGTGCACTCTTTCGGTGAGCCGAATTCGCCATTATATTTCGTAAACTGTAGCGCCACTGAGCTGAATGATAATAGGCGTTTTTTTTGCGCTGTGGATCATGGCCCCTTAGATGCTATGTTTGGACGCTAGGTGGTGCGCATATTCGATGCAAGGATGTGAGTCACAAGTCTGACTACCCTCAACTATTGACACATTTTATTGAACACAATATGATAAATGATACGAAGGTTCATTTTCATGGAGCATGTGAGAAGCTTTTTCAATTTTACATCAAACATTCCATTAGCGGAACAGGCATATACAGAAATTCATGTATCCAATGTAGCAGTGGTAATAATCATGGTTGCAATAGCTCATCCATGGTGTTACTGTCACCACAAGTAACGTTGAAAAACATTTTTAATTAAAATTTAATTCTTACGCGATTAAACTTTCAATTCGAGAAAGTTCCATAGACTCGATGCAGATATACATAATTTATGAATGGATATACGTGTTCTAAATTGTATAATAGATTATTCATTTTATTGAGCTGTGAAATTCCCCTTACAAATTGACATTCTTGATTTTTCTCATATTTCAAACAGTGACATTAACTAAATTTGGCTGTTTGGCCTGCTTAAGGAAAATATTTTAAAATGATGCTTGATTTTCACTCTCCCAAGATTTTCACTTCAGGAAAGTCGAACCAGGAGCTATACTGTACTTGCAATTCTAGCACAATAGTGCTAATTCGGTGAAGCTTCGAAAACCTTGCAATAATAAGTTGCATATACATTAAGAATTTTGCACAAATTTCATAAACTGACTGTTTACCTACAAAACATTCATCTTGGATTTTTCCCATCTTTAATAGCCAGATTTCCTCTGCTAGTAATGTTGAAATGCTGATATTAAGTTGTTCTTCATTACTTACGCTCTTTAAATTAATTTTAATAACCAATTTTAACGAGGATTCACACAACCAAACATTAAAAATGTCATAATACTCGAGTAGGCCTATTATTTCATTGACGATTGTGTAATTGATCAGATGAGTAAAGTGACAATACATGTATGTACATGTATTCCAGGCCTATTCCAGTTAAATAAATTAGCGCTGTGATAGCAAGTTGTGAATGAATAAAAAAATAATGCGCTTAAGCATATTGCGTGTAACCTTGAATGAATTTACCCTCCTTCTAGGAGGCTGGTTTTGTATGCTAAAAACTTGCTGACATCACTGTAGCCTTGTCTTTGAATACAAATAGGCCCATGTTGCCAGCCTATCATAGTCATGGGCTGCCTTTGCAAAACGCTGCGACATGTTGGCCTGTAGAAAAGCCTGGCAGTAGACACGTGACTGTCAAAGAAAGGCAAGTGCATGCATGTTTCGGCTAAATAAAGGTAAAAAGGATTCGTCATTGGAGACGTGCGAATCTCAGTGTGAAATCCACTACACCAATATTGTAGTTGAAAAAAATGACCTTCCAATGGTGCTCTGCGCTTTTCTTCGCAAGATTAGTAATGAGCATGCAACAATTGAGTGATGTGGAACGTTCTGAATTGCTATGCGGTTCAGGCATTGGTAGACGTGCTGTTGTTGGTAAATTTCTGCGTCTGCCAATTATGTCCACCTCAGATTCAATAAATTAAATTTCTGAAGGACATACAGTACTTTGGAACTTTTTATGTAAAGTTCACTGAACTGTCGTGCAGAAATGTCGTTATCTTAAGGTTGCAAAATGAAGCAAAGGGAACACATCATTAATCAGACGGCAGCATTGTCTAAAGCACATATTGATTTATAGATTTTTCTGCATTTATAGCGCTAACTGAAATTTGATATTTCAGAGGGCAAGGATCCCCTACTTCATTTGAAGTCTGTTGATGTTCAAAAGCTCTCTTTAATTTTCCAATACTTGCTTGTTTTCGCTTAACAGTTTTCAGCGAACCAGTGACCAATAGTAAATTTGTACTCGTGCCATTTGCAGGTAGCATCGGCAGATCTGCGCTATGTGGTTGGGGCAGTTATCAGCGAAGGAGAGGATGATGAAGGAAATGACGAATACGAAGCACTGCTAACTAAAAAAGGATATAAGCTTACCACTTTGCCGTCGGTCAGCCATGCCCTGACAACAAGTTTCCCATTCAGAAACACATTCTCCATTTTCTTGGCCGTCTGGCGGGTATATCCCAAGCTTTCAGCCTACATTACTGTAAGATTGGTTTTTCCTTGTTCCTCTCTCTGCTCGTTCTTTGGCTAGTATTGGCAAAGTGAAGTTAAGAGCCGAATGTTTAAAGATTAGAACCGTTTCCTCGTTTTTAGGAGCGAAATCTATGCGCCCACCCTATGATCGAAGTGTACGATGATGGGATCATCCATTTTGTGGCGCCCTTATCCAAGCAGGATGAATTTTACGTACCAGAGGTAATGTGACCATTCATCAGGTGCTAGAGGACGAAGCCTTGGTTGAAGATTTAAACTTATTTCTCGATATTGTAACAGGCTAAGGAAGAGCGTAGCAGCGAGGAGAAGGCCGAGGAAAGCCTCACGTCACCACCCAGAAGGGACAGCGGCCCTCAAGAATCTCCACTTGAAGAGAAGGACAATGGTCAAGACGCTCCGACCAAGGAAAGCAAGCAGAATTCGAAGAAAGAAGGTTCGAACGGATCTGGGGAAGAAAGCACAGGATCGTCCTTCGAGGAGCTGGATGTGGACCAATAAATATTCCCCTACGCGAAAATATATAAGTATGTATACAAATTTAAAAACGTAGGAGAAATGCTGTAATAACCACCATACCAAAATTAAAAAATGCAACAGCAAAATGAAATCAGTGGCATCTACGGTTGTACCAAGCATTGGTACCATGTTGACAAGGTGCCCTCGATGTAGGTATAAAAGCATTCAATACATCGCCTTTCGATATTCCAACATTTAAGAAAATGAAAAGGTTAAATTTTGACTATTAGTGACTGTCACTATTAGGAACGTCGCACCCTAGATCTTTTTGAAACTTGTTCCGTGAGTATTATCGAGACTTACATTTTGCTGCTGGGATGACAAGTTGTTAGAAAAAAAATTAATTTGAATAAAAGCTGATTCACCATCATTCTTGACTGTAAGTAAAATGTGTACCAATCATTTGGTTCATAAAATAATCAGAAAGATCTAGAATTTAGTTTTATCGAAACTTGTCTATTTGGATGAATAGAAATTCCAGATGTTAAATTAAACATCCGATTTATCAGTTCATGTAGTGTATGATAGCTTTCCTTGCAGGTTTTGTAAAAATCTGTCCGATTTTGTAATTGTTGCTCTTAAGTGCTACCCCCTGCCTTTTCACAGAACCAAGTCTCAAAGCTCAGTTTTATTGGGTCCATTTGCACGTTTCATTACTTAGATCCATTCCTTGCCCGGATGAACGCCATACCGAGAGTGTGTTGTACTTTCCTCTGCGGTCGCGTCAATTTTTACGCTACATACATGTAAGTGCTAGTTATTCATGGTCTGTTGCTATCATAAATGTCGCATGCTAAGGTCTTTGATCAAAATGCTGTGGTCTTCATTAATTCCAATGGCACCACAGGTCAGTCTGATATTTTATAGCTATGCCCGCAGCTTAGATGTACGCCGTTCTGAAATTCTTTTTGAGTGATATCACATTTGCACGCACAATGACGGGTTAAGCAAAATAATTCATCAAGTCCATGTGATGATGTAAAACCATTGTATGCGATGGTACTAAAACTAAAAATTAATGTTGTAATACTGGAAATAATTTTGATGGAATGCTAAGTGAAGTGACGTTTGATTTCAAGTGTATTCCACTAAATTATTTCCATATTCACTTGGTTTTTAATAATAAATAATTTTAATATGTTACTTTTTAAGATTTTTAGCATTTCTGGTATAAGTTTTAGCACCCATTAGCAAATCAATGTTTTTATTTAAAAATGGTTTCAACTTGAAGAATATATATTGGCCATCTTAAGCAGTTTATGAATCGTCCATATGAGCATATGTCATGAAGCCACACTATCAGCAACTGAGGTTTGACATATTTATCTGCGGATGATTTATACCTGCATCAGTGTTTACGTCGTTACATCGAGCAACTGAAAGCCACACATTTCATTGATCGAAGATCTTGCCTCGTTCGAGCAAGACCTTTGTGCGAGCCATGTATGATAAGCATTGACCTCAATAGACTTTAAAAGGTAAATTGTAGCCTCTGTTTAGGGCTGCAGTTTGAAAACCACCCTAATATCTGTGTGCAACATTTAATTCTGAGGTTGCTGAACCCTTATCTTGACGTTTAACCCAATCTGGAAGTTGTGATTCCAGCTTGGCTCACGAGCTGTGCCTGCCTGGTTTCTCTATCTTGCACTTTGCAGTGACACAACTTTGCTCCTACTGGTATCATTTACTTAAGAATAATTTTACTGTTAACTGTGATTCTTCCACGAGATGTGAAGCCTTTTCATCATTACTTGGCCATAATAATGTTGTTTTCTGCCGGCGTTTCCTTTCTGTTAGATTTTTTCATTGGATTTGTGCAGGGATAACGAACGTTTTACTCTTTGTTGATTGTTGTTGTCCTATAATCAAAAAAATAAATAAAATTAATGCCGAAATCACTACCGAAAGCATCTGCATTGGAAATTTAGCATTCAATTGCGAAGGGTTTGTTTTTTTATATCTTGAACGTTGTTAAATTTGTTTTCATTTAAAGGCCATCCTAGAGTTCCATTCGTTGTGGGAATTTTTGAAAGATAGTTTTAGACTTGAAATATTTTCGATAATTATTTTTTTCCTATAAAATAACTAAGGTTGTCATCGCCCATGGTTGATGATGATTCTAAATTTAAATTGAAATTTGAAAATCGATATTTCTGACTCTTTACCTTCGTTATCTACGTGAATAAGACAGAAACATTTAATTCGTGAAATTATTTTTTTTTAAAAATTCCCATAGAAAATTATCAACTAAGACACTTTGAACACATGAATTTTTCCTGTACAATTTAAGTATTTTAGCCAAACAAATTTGAGATGACAATGAGCACAGGCGAGGCAATTAGCTATTAAAATTCAGATTAATTTTGTGTCACCAAAAGGGTTGACCTATTTGCAATTATGTTCATTTTATGAAAATGAACAGTTTCATAAATTTTTTCTTAGAAATCAGCTTTATAATTATATTGCATGTTAAATATTATTATATCACGTTAAATTATGAAACAGATATTTAAGCAACAAAAACTTAAAAAGTGTTTATTATTAAAGTAACAATGTTCCACGCGTTAGACGCGTTTGATGATTCGTCAAACATCCATAATCTCTGCATGAGACATTCTCAAACAGGAATATGGTTCGTTGTCTAAATAACCTTGTTTATTAATTCCACGTGTTTTATTAAATATTTTATATAGTATCCATTTCTCTGAATCCACTGTGTACATATATGTTGATGAGGTATAAGCCTGTAATCTTAGGATCTTCCATACTTTATCTGCTGTGCGTCTTTTCAGATTCCTACATTCAAAAGTTGCAGTCTTAAATTAAGTTTTATTACCAAATACACTGGTTTTTTGGGCTTGGTAATGTACCATCTTCCGATCCCATCCCATCCTCGTTAAAGTCCAAAATGCGGTAAATATATAACTAAATTGTGATGTTGGGGTCCATCATGACCAAACTGCTTAATCTGACTTAATTTGTAAAATATGATCCCCTCTGCAAAATGATACGATGTACTGACTGCAGGGTAAAGAATTGAATTGAATGTAGGTACAATTTCTAAAATACAAATTCAAAATAGAACCCTGGCAATGATGAAACTAGATGATAAGATTACAGCACCAAATAATGTTTTGCACGGAGTTCAATGTGACACACATTTTGACATTTTGGAGATTCTGGCAACTATCAAGAGTTCCATTTGAAAAGCAGGAAACTGTTTGTTCAAGATAAAAGGCAGAGGATCCCATCGAGAGGTTCGTTTGGTTAGATTGAATTCAATGATGCTACGAGTTAACGATTCCAACTATTTATTTAACTGAAAGCTGAGCAAACGCTTACAATTTGATCCCGGAAGATTGGTTGTAAAAAGCTCACAAAAACATGAAACTCAGCATACTGACGCAGCATAATGTCCAGTATTGTATCAATCTCATGTTAAATTCAATTGATGAACTTAAGGATAATTTCAAAATAAACTGAAGCCAGATAAAACCTTAACATACCAAACCACTTCATTTAAATTCATTGAATCAAGAAATAGAAAGCGCAATATTGATGCATTTGGTTGAATGGGAATGAAAATGCTTGCGTAGGTTTCCAATGATATGAAATATTGTCTAACAACACCCATCAGTTTTTAAGCCACCTAGATGTAATTCCTCAGGCATTGTGGATTGCAGAACACTTTGGGTAACTTTGCCACGAATTTTGAGCCAACTAAGCTATTGCCGCAGCAGCCACAGTGGAAACACTCGGGCGTGACATGGTAGTTGTAGTTCTCATACATGATCCTCGGCTCCTGAGAAGCGATTTTCCTTTGGCAGGTACAGCACATCTGTAAATAACGAAGCACCAAGAATGTTTTATTTACAAAAGTCAAGATTGTCAATTGACTTGTGTCAAACAGTGCAGTTCTTGAAAATTGTGGCAGTCTCATTTATGCAAGGAGCAACATGAAAGGTTTTAAAAGAACTGTCTTCTAAGAGGCATTGTATTGTGTTACCAGTTTGACTATGCTCATGTACATGTACAGTATGTTGGAGGACTCAAATGTTCCCGAGTATTTCCAAGTATTCTTGAGATCTGTGCGTTTTTGCACTGCTAAGCATTTTTTTTTGCCGCAAACGCTGAAAGAACATTTGAAGACAGCATGGCACAATGCCCATATGTTTCAATGAATTGTGATCGCACGTTTGCACCAAAGGAACATTTCGCTGTGGCTAAAATATATCACCTAATGCCTTTGTGCGATCAAAAATGCCCTTGTGTTGCATTTTGAATCATGAAAGACGGCAATCACTACAAGCATCGGTGTTATGCCATGCAGCTTATGGATGTTTTTTTTCTTCTGCCGTATTGCAGAATTTGGCGCAAACGTTTTTCTCTAAAGATAATCGTCAAACGATTCTTACTGGACGTTGCAAAAACGTGTCGAACTCGTTCTGTACGCCGTGCCAATTCCAAAAGGATATCCTTGCAAAACTAGGCAGAGTAGCCACACTACAAGAGGTTTGCATGCTATCTTTAAATTTCGTTAATTCACAAAATAATTCTGATATTTGAATTAGCAAGCTTTTAGAAATTTAAGTGCAATGAAGTGGCAGGATACTTACGCTTCCAAAAAGATCGTCGTAACATTCCAAGCAGTAAGGATTCTGGTCTTTGGGGACATACTGACTGCCAGCCAACACTTTGTCGCAAGCATAGCAGCAAAAATGCTTCACATGCCATGGATTTCCCTCAGCTTTTGTGTACGATTTGTTGAAAATCAGCTAAAAAAATGATGAATATGCATTAATCAGACTTGCCATTGCTTTGCTTCATGAAAAAGGTATATTTGCCAGAATTACCTCATCACAAGCATTGCATCGAGGCAGGACTGAGTCTGCAAAGTGCCTGCCACAGTACAGTTTGGTGTCTTTGTAATAATATATTAAGTCCTGTAGGATGTCGTTGCAGACACAGCATACAAAGCATCTAGGGTGCCAGCACTTGTTGCCGCCGGCACGAGCGGCGAACACTGCTACATCTCCTTCAAACATGGGCTGACAGCATTTGAAACAGAACTGCCAAAGAATCGAAGAACAGACGTTTACTCAAATTATAATGAAAGTCAACGAGAGCCAGAGTCGATTGATTGCTATCCACATTGAATTTAACTAGCTGGTGGCTTTGCTGCTTACCCATTGAGTCTGTGGGGTTGTCTCACGGACCACTCCCTGGCCGACAACATTTTGCTTTAAGTTGACCACGAATTTGTCTAACCTGTCACAAAAAATACATGGTTAGACTAGTTTTAGTCCCTGCAATACAGTATTATATATGCAGCGTAAAGGTTGCTCATTTGGCATCAATCATTTGATCAATTGACCAGTCATTTTTGGCAGTTATCAAAACGGCCAAAAACGGTGATGATCACTTACATTTGTGTCTCCACTGGTGTCAAGTTGTCGCACAAGGCTGCATCTATGTCATGCTCTGGAATCTGCCGCTCCAGTAGCCTTTTCCTATAGCTGGCTCCATCAGTGCCTCTCAGAGGGCGCATCTCCAGAGGCAGAGCCTCAATGTACTTTTGAGCCTGAAATGAGATCATACGCATTTTCAAGAAATCTGTTATACTTTCCTAAAGGAACGTCAGTTATAACAATAGTTTTTTGGTTTGAACATTTCTGTAATGTGACTGAACGAGTCTTACCACTGCAGTGGACACTCCTGGTGGAAACCATTCATATCGCTTCTCTGCCTCTGCCGAATGCGACTGCCCCTTGGCATTGTAGGTGGCCTTGGGTGGAGGATCGTCGAACAGTCGTCCCACGCGACGTAGACCGGGATCTTCCTCGTCTTTCACGTCGTGGTCCTCCTTGGCACAGCGGCAGTTTCGGCAAACTTTCCTGTTTGAACACGATTTTGTATTTGAAAATCTTTTGTGGTGAGAATTTCCATCCTTGTCAATTACTTTTTGAAGTTATTAAGAATGTATGTTGTCTTTTGGACCAACATTACAGAATGAACTGACACAGGTATGGCATTTCCAAAAACCAAGAAATACCACCTTATCTCTGGAAGACAGGTGGTTATTTTCAACATTACCTCCAATAATGCAGTGAAAGTCCAGGACACTTGTCTCCACATTTCAGGCACGGCGCTCCTTGTCCATGGTCGTGTGCCAACGTGGGCTGTCAAAGAAATTATAACAAGAATCGATTATATACATGCAATTAAGTGTATATCATTGTGGTAACAGTATGTAACAGATATTTTCTAAGAACATATAAAGGAGGACGCGCTGGGAGGACGTTACTGTCGTTTTCATTCACACAAATCGCAATCTCTCTTTATTAGTTACTTGAATAAAATCAATTTGGCTTAATTCCAGTAGAAAATAAACCAGTGTGAAAACTATACTGTAGTTTCTCCCCTAAAGGGTAGTTTAGCAACAGCCAACAGCCAATTTTGGTATTTTCAAAGATTCAAAAGAAATCCAAATGACACCCAATTATGAGAGATCGGACTAATCTGGTGATTTTAAGTAACATTGCTAAAACAAGCTAGTGATATGGAAAGATTTATTTCTAATTCAAAAAACGTTAAACATTTTGCGAGAAACAATGTATTTTTTTCCTAAAAAATAGCAATTTCCCCCAAAAAAGCAACTGTTTCGTTTATTTAAAACTTTTGTCATAAATGTTACAAATTTTTCATAAGCGATACAATTTTTTTTCCATAACTGGTTAATTTTTCCCTAATACAGTAACTGCAATATTGAATATTTTTTTTAGAAAAAAAAATAAAAATTTTCTAAAAAAAACCACTAATTTAACTGCAGAAATATTTACAGTATATTTATTGCATTCTTTCTAAAAAAACGAGAAAATAATATTGAAAAGCTGTAGTTAACCCATCAAATTTGAAATAATATTCGAGTCAAGTTCCAAGGTCATATTTTGGTCTTTCTTCTGGTTTTACATTTGTTTACTGAATATCACGCCATTAAAACTGCATTTGACTAATTCATACTGCACCCTAATAATAATAATATTTGTTAGGGATTTGTGCGTCAGAACATATACTGTATCTCTGGACAAATGCAGTTTTTGAAATTAACATTAGGTCTCGAATTGTAATGTACAGTACAGTGTACATGTACTGTATGGGTAAGTGCACGGTGAAACTTAGAAGTAAGAAAGTTAATTTTTTTGACCATTAGCGCCAACCAGCGGGCAAACCATTGGTAATTTAAATGCATTGGCGCTAGTGGTCAAAAAAATTAACTTTCTTACTTCTAAGTTTCACCGTGCACTTACCCTATGTCTGTTGAGGTAAATTACTGACAGTGCCTTAAATTTATTCGCAGGCCTTCGAAACATTGGCAGTCATGATGTCATGTATGTCACGTGTGCAAAAATAATACATTACAGTACATGTAATTGGTTCATAAACTCCGATAACCATGCATGAGTGAATCTTTTAAACCAATTAGCGCGTCGATAATTCGGTCGATTATGCACACGTACGTGACTTCACGACTGCCAAAAGTGTCACCACAGTGGTAAGGGTACGAACACAACAAAACTTAAATTAAGAATGATTCTCACCGACCACTGGCGCCAACTAGCGGGCAACCAATTGGTAATGAGTTTAAAATGAGGTCGTGCCAATTGACCCTTCACGGAACAAGGCTCAACGCCAAGAATGTACTTCTTTCCAAAGCGGTGAGC
>JAQGBX010007954.1:0-10961 GCA_034698745.1 Megaphyllum sjaelandicum
TCGAGGGGGGCTCACGCCCCCCTCGGACCCCGCAGAGGGGGCCTGCGGCCCCTAACCCCTGCTGCCTAACCTAACCTCCTATCCTGACCTAATCTAACCTGAACGCCACTACTGAAGCGTTGTACGCCATTTTGAAAGTCGCGAGTTAACGCGTCAAACATGCCCGCAAATGCATTTTTCGCAACATGGAAAACGTCGTAATTTCATTTCCTGTTAACCTACAGTTGTCCCGTTTTTCGTCCGGGCCTTAAACCGGTAAGTACTCTTTTAATACATTCACTTTCAATCACACAAACGTATCGTTCGCGAATTTCATCTTACACCCTATTCCGAACTTTAGCCAATTTTAATTTTTATAGTCCTGCAGATTTTCCTTCTTTCGTAATATATTAGAAATTATTCGTAGTGGTCCTGATTGAAATAATTTATAAATTGCTTACCTTATTATGGTATTTTTTGGAATAAGTTTATTTTATGGGAGAACGCTGATATCGCGACTGGATCGCTTCTCTGATTGTAAATGTATATATTTTAAAAGAACTTACCGAATTAAGGCGCGGACAAAAGACAGTAAAACGTTAGATGTGTCCGTTTAAAAGTTGTGGCAATTTTAAATGTGGAAATAGTGCATAGGCCGTCGTGTTTCCACGATCGCTTGTAACTCTGTAAGCAATCATGGAAACACGACGTCCTATGCACTATTTTCCATGCACATTTAAAAATGCCACAACTTTAAAACGGATATATCTAACGTTTTACCGTCTTTTGTCCGCGCCTAAAACGGGTAAGTTCTTCTAGAATATATTCATTTACAATCACAGAAACGAACCAGTCGCGAGATTCACGTTCCCCCATAAAGTAAACTTTAGCCTATTTTTTATATTATTAATATTACTGAATTATGTTTGTAATGTGACCTGTTATTCATTTCTATTTAAAGGTTCATTGTAATCCACACATTGCTCCCGATCATTTATTGAAAGCATGTCAGCGACTTGGACCAATTTTGGACAAAGAGGTCAGGCCCAGTGTTACTGGTGTTGGGTCTTTGTTAGGAGCTGGAAGACAGTCACTTTTAAGGACGAAGGGTGGTAAGCATTTTTCTGTTTAGAAAGCAACACTTTTATAACTGGTAACACCTTTCTTAAATTAATTTCATTTTTAAATTTCAGATCTTGTAAAAACTGCTCTATCGCCTAGTGCTTTGATAACTAGGCTTCATGGCAGCCCTCTGACATTACCAATCAAATTATTAAAACAACCAAATACAAGTTAGTAAGCATCTAAAAATCTTGTTCAATTAAAAGAATGACAGTAGTGCTTTTCTTTAATTTTGATTTTTTATATAATTAGCTCAAACAATTCTTGCCAGAGAGCTATGTGGTCCTGTGTTGATGCAGCAGTTGCTTCCCACCAAATATTACAAATCCTTACAGTTATGCAGTCGAAGACTTGGTCACCTGTCATCAGTTTATTGTCTCTTATTTGACAGAACTGGACGCTATATTTTTACAGTAAGTAGGCTATAAAAATATGATAGGATGTCTCAATATTTGAGCTTTCTTTGGCTTCATTTGTTTGATTTCAGTTGTTTTTTTGACCAATTGTGATGTGACACAAGAAAATTTATTTTGCATGGTATTTTAGGGAGCAGATGATCTTTTGGTAAAAATATGGGATGCTTCAGATGGTCGATTGCTCGTCACTCTGCGTGGGCATTCGGCGGAAATTACAGATATGGCCGTAAATTATGAGAACAGCCTTCTGGCTGCTGGTAGTTGTGATAAAATTATTCGAGTGTGGTGTTTGCGGACTATGTCACCCGTAGCCATTCTAACAGGCCATACAGCAATGATTACTTCTTTAAAGGTATTTCATTTGGTTTAGGCTTAAATTGGTTTGTTCCTGACTGCTTTTAAACATGATATTTTTTGTCATATTTATTTAGTTCTGTCCTTGCCCAAAAGGTGTAGATCGATACATGATCTCAACTGGAAATGATGGATGTGTCTTTTTTTGGCAATGGAATGTATTAACATTTCATTTTAAGTAAGTTGCTTTAATCTTGTTAATGAAATGATGTCAGTGACATGTATAATAAGGATTTTATTTTAAATTCAGCCCCCAACCACGAAAATATACAGAGAGAAATAGGCCTGGGGCTCAGATGCAATGCTCATCATTCAGTCCAGGTGGTGTCTTTGTTGCTACAGGAAGCACAGATCATCATGTCAGGGTTTATAATGTATATGGCCAAAATGGACCTGAAAGGATTTTGGAAATGGAGGCACACTCTGTAAGACAGTCAAACTTTGTATTACTTTATTGAATGCAATTTTCCATATGCACTTTGATCTACCATGGTGTAATTCCAATTGCAGGATCGAGTTGACAGCATACAATTTGCAAATAACAGTGAGCGTTTTGTATCTGGCAGTCGTGATGGCACTGCTCTCATTTGGCGTTTTGAACGACAAAGTTGGAGGAAAATCCAGTTAAGAATGTCAACACGTCTACCAGGGTATATTTTAGCATACTAATAATTATAGAAATTTAATCAAAAGGCAAAAGTGAATAATTTCATGCTGAAAATAATTGCAGAGATCTATCGGTGGATTCTGATGACACCAAAATTACAAAATTAAAAGTGACAATGGTCGGTTGGGACTCTGTTGACAAACATGTTATCACTGCAGTCAATGATTTTTCACTAAAAGTGTGGAATTCTTTTACTGGCAATCTTGTATACGTTTTGGAGGTAAGTCCATTTGTAACCAATATTTAATTAACTTCAATTTACTTGTCATTGATTAGCATTAATCAATGCTCTGTTTCAATTTCAGGGTCACGAAGATGAAGTTTTTGTTCTTGAAACCCATCCTACTGATCCACGCATATTATTAAGTGCTGGCCACGATGGCAGGATCATTTTGTGGGACTTGACGACTGGAACTATGATTAAAAATTACTTCAACGTCATTGAAGGTCAAGGACATGGAGCAGTTTTTGATTGTAAATTTTCTCCTGATGGAAGACTATTTGCATCGACAGATTCTCACGGCCATCTTAGTATTTTTGGATGTGGCTCAAATGAGAAATACCGCAAGGCATGTGCACACAGTAATGATTGATCTATTGCATTTCTCGGCGTTACGTGATTTTTTAAAAGATTATTTATATTGCTGTTTTCAGATCCCCGATGAATTATTTTTCCATACGGATTACAGGCCATTGATCCGTGATGCGAATCATCACGTGTTGGATGAGCAAACTCAGCAAGCCCCTCATCTAATGCCACCTCCATTCTTGGTTAATATCGATGGCAATCCTTACCCTCCTGAATTCCAGCGTTTGGTTCCTGGAAGAGGAAAGTGCACTGAATCCCAGCTAATTCCTCATGTTGTTAACACTGGTGCGGGCGAAGAAATAGCAGTGTTTGATCCTCTCAGGCCTCCTGAAGCAAATGACGAAAGGCCATCTGACCTGGATGTTATGATAGACCGTTTGAGAAGAGAGCAGGAAGGCCGTCGCAATATGGGTAGTGCTGGGGAAGGAATTTCTGGTGTGCGCAACAATCAAGGTCCACTCTCACCTCGTCCGATTGGATCAAGACACCCGAGTCAAAGTACGGCTATTTTTTTTTCTGTTTGTCTCCTTTTTTATTATATTCATTTTTTTCTTCCACATTTTTATTAGTAAATTCACCATCCCATGGTCGTGTAGGAATGAGACGCAGCGGAGATGTTGAAGGTGTTAGACAGTCGCATGGAGATTGGCAAAGTAGGGCTTTACCTTCTCAGGGGGATTTGCTGGCATGGAGTCGCAGAGTAGTTGTGCGTCCAACAGATCCTGCTGTTCTGCAAAGTGCAGAATGGAAACGTTTGGCATTGAGTGAAATGGAGTTAGCAAGATATAGGCAAGAGAAAAAAAGACGTCCATTGCCATCATCGAGTTCTAATAATGTTGATAAGTCAGTACACAGAAGCAAGCGCAAAGGGCAGGGTCATAGCTATAAAACACGATCAACGGGTGAAGATAGGACTGCACGGAGGCGTCCTTATGAGAGTGATTTTGAAGTATGTAATTTTATGAAGTGGTACTGGTTATCCTATGAACTTAATTGTTTAACCATTTTAATGAATTGGAATTTTTTTTTTATGCATAGCATCCAGATCATATTAACATGAGTTCAACCAGTGACGGAACTGATAATGAACGAGCATGGAAAAGCAGCAGTGATGGTGATAGGTAAGTTAACAAAAGATATAGGCTCTTTTGTGTAATGTAATTTGTAATTATGGATGCATTGTATTGAGTGTATAAAATAAACGCTTCATTTCTATTTAGTGAGTCGAGTGAATACTCCGACTGGACCCAAGATGCTGGCGTCAATTTGCAACCCCCAAAAAGAACGTTGCCAACGAAATCATCTCGCAGAAGGCAGCGCAAAATACTAGAGGATGATGACGATGAAGATGATGACACGAATAATGATCAACCATCCAGCTCTAAATCAAAGTTGCCTGACAAGCGAAAGGTATGTTTTTTTAATTTTGAGGAATATGAAATAAGTTCTACTGGAGAAGATTTTCACAACGGTTGACATTTTTAGCAAAAGAAGCGAGTGAAACCTCCTGCTGAGGTGCGACCAGAGTTTAAGCCTTCCAAATGGCTAACTGAAACTGTACCCCACAAAGCTCCTTATTATCCGCAAATGGGCGATGAAATCATCTACTTTCAACAAGGACACAGATGCTATGTTGAGGCAATACGGAGGAGCAAGAAATACAAGATCAGCGAAAAAAATCAACCCTGGTACAAGCTGCATCTTCGAGTAAGTATGCATTGTGAGTCAGTAGTATCATTAGTTTTCATATTAGTTCTACATTTATAATGTGAATATTTTTAGGAGCAAGAATTAGTCAAGGTTGTAGGTATCAAGTATGAGATTCGTCCTCCACGCTTGTGTTGTTTAAAGTTGGCAAGTATTGACCCAGAGACTAGTCGAATGACCGATCAATCGTTTTCAATTAAATATCATGACATGCCAGATGTCATTGATTTCCTCGTCCTTCGGCAGACATATGATCTAGCCATGAGCCGCAATTGGAAAGCAGGTATGTACTTTACAATGTTGAACTTGTAGCAGTTTTTGAATGAAAAACGGAGCATTTTTAAAAATTAATAACCTTTTTTGTAGTGTCAATTAATTAATTTTTCTACTTACTGAGGACTAATGTGATTGATTTGTCTTGAATAGGTGATCGCTTCAGGTCCATGATTGATAATGCTTGGTGGGTTGGCACTATTGCCTCTCAAGAGCCATTTGAATCGAAATATCCTGACAGTATGTTTCAGTGTTTTAATGTTGCATGGGATAATGGGGAGCGTGAAAAAATGAGCCCCTGGGATTTGGAACCCCTCGATGAAAATCGTAAGTGCACATGTGTTTTTTCTCCCATTGCTATTGATGCTTTTTTTGCTGCTTTTTAGAAATGTACAGTTTATTGTTTTCGATGTATTATTTTCATATGCTTTTCTAACATGCGCACGTGTTGGTAGTGCTTTGCACCCCAGCTTCCTAATTATCATTTGCTTTTGCATGGCCACACTCACTAAAAGGCCGTGACCTGTACTTTATTTCTAACCCGAATCCAAGTAGGGATGCCGATCGATGTTGGAGGCAGTATTGACGTTTTACCAGATGAACTAAATGCAATGTTGTACAAGCCCAACAAGAATGAGTGGCCAATTCATGGGTTGGACAAGGAATGTGAACGGATTCTAAGAGGATTGGAACAAATCATGGAGTTGTCAGTGGCAGAACCATTTATTGCACCTGTTGACCTGAATTCCTACCCCATGTATGCTTATATTGTGGAGTATCCCCTTGATCTTAGCATTATTAAGGCTAGAGTGGAAAATCGGTTTTACAGGTAATCAGTTAACGTATTTTTTTTTTGATTCTTTATGCTGACGGATATTTTTCGTTTAAACGCACAATGTATGATGATTCTAGTTCAGTATCTTGCAATTTGTCTGTAATTTAATTTGTAACTTAATACTCGTCGGGATCCTTGAATGTGAGCATGAGCAAATTATTTTGGTAGATAAATCTAAAAAAAAAAACTGCCAAGTTTTATCCAAACGCAGAATTAGCTTAAGCTATTTTTTATTTCA
The DNA here is from genome assembly GCA_034698745.1 of Megaphyllum sjaelandicum. Taxonomy (NCBI): domain Eukaryota; kingdom Metazoa; phylum Arthropoda; class Diplopoda; order Julida; family Julidae; genus Megaphyllum; species Megaphyllum sjaelandicum. Next base: position 6,181 of record JAQGBX010007954.1, read on the forward strand.
TTTCTCACCTAAAAAATTATTAAATTGAGATGTTGCTAGCAAATAGATTATTAGATTTTTAAGTTTTGACTTCATTTCCATATGCTAGAATTAAAGTTGATTTTACTTCTAGGCGAATAACATCAGTTCAGTTTGATGTTAGATTTATTGAAAACAACACCAGGAAGTTTAATGAGCCTAACAGTCCTATTGTTAAACAAGCCCGAATGGTCACCGAACTGTGCCTTAGGTTTATTGAGTAAGCACGTTTTGTTTTAAAAATATTTATTATGTTTCCGTAATCTTTTTGTATTCTTGTGAATCAATAAATTCTTTATTACCTTTCACATAAACAGAGATACTCTCTGCACCGATGTTCGCCCACTTTATCAAATTTTGGCTAGTTTGCCAATGCAGAGTGATACTGACGATGAAAGTTCGTTGTCAGATTCACAGTACAGCAGTGAAGAGGAAAACGATAAACGGGTAAGAATCCTTTCAGGTAGAGGGTTAATTAATTATTCATTCAACAATTTATTAGTGAGCATGTGAATCATATTTATGCCTGGAAAATTAATTTTTTTTATTAATTTGGAGTTGTTTTTTTTATCTTATCAGCTTATGAGGCCTACGCTGAGAAAGAAGAATGGAACTAATCACGAGACTATTTCTCTTACCTCATGGAAACAACACTGCTTAGAACTTATTGGTAATATTATCCAATGTGAAGATTCCGAACCATTCCGTTCCCCAGTGGATCCTGCTGAATATCCAGTAAGATTGTTTTGTGATAAGTGTTAATGCCCAATTTATATGCACTATTATTCATGTAGCCTATCATATATTGCTTTAATTTCAGGATTATAGAGCAATCGTGGATAATCCTATGGATTTTGGCACCATCCGAGAGTTGTTAATTTCCAATCATTATCAGTCTCCCATTGAGGTTTGCCGAGATGCCAGGCTTATATTTCAAAATTCGAGGAATTACAATATCAACAAAAAATCTAGAGTGAGTGCTGCGATTATTTTAATTATACTTTTATCTTCATTTTCCTTCTCACGCATGGTCTGGTCAGCTATGAATCATGCCCTTGACATTTTGAAGCGGACCTCCCTACCTGGCACTAAGGTTGAACGGATATTTATTTTTATATTTTATCTTCAGATCTACTCGATGACAATTAGGTTGTCTGCAATGTTTGAAGATCACATTCGAAGCGTAATCAGTGACTGGAATTCTGTTGTAAAATATGAAGAGAAAATTCAAAACAAGCGTTACGTGAGTAACCGACGTAGGCCACTCCCTCGCACCAAGGCTGAATTGGTGCCCTCTAGTCGCCCCGCTGCACGCAACAATCTTCCAGTGTCTTCTTCCCAGTCCAGTTCCCACGATGGTGCTGGGCCATCTTCCAGCACTCGTTCGGCAGGAAAAAAGGTTTTTGGTTAGTTTTTTTATGATTTACATGTAAATTACCTCTTCACGATAAACTAACTTGATCGATTGGCTCTACTTAGGTTTATTTATAATGTGTTATATTATTGTTGTATAGCATCAAGAAGGCAAAGAAGGCGTCGAGTTGAAAGTGATGAAGATGATGAAGAACATGGGGAAGAAATGGGCAGAGATAAGTTGCAAAATGGGCAAACAAAAAGGCCGTTGGCATCTGGAACAAAGATGAAGTCAAGTAATGATTCTTGTTATTAATTTATTATTTCTAATATTCAATTCAATCTGGATAAAACTTAAGTTAAGATCGGATTATTTTGATTTTAGGATCACAACTTGCCAATGGTCACATTAAAAAAGGACAAAGGGGTAGCACCAGGACCAGAAACAAAAAGAAAGTTTTGGAATCTGATGAGGGAAGTAGCAAAGAAAATAATAGCGACAACGACAGTGATGAGGAAGTTGGAAAAAGGAGAAGCTGTCGCAAGAGAAGACCAGCAGCCAGACGAAGAGTCGTCAGTCGCAGATTGTTGTCAAACGCTGCCCAGAGAAATGGAAAAAGAGCGTCCAAAAGTGCTTCACCTTCACAATCGGAATCTGCTTCAAATACGGATTCCTCCTCCAGTGATTCCGAGTCACAAGACATGACAGTCAAATCCAAACGGAGGTCTAGTTCCCATTCAAGTGCAAAATCAAAGTCGACCTCTGGTTCAAAATCTGACTCAGATTCTGAATCAAAGTCCAGTTCAGATTCACATTCGAGCTCAAACGAGGGGCAATCTAAGTCAGACTCAGAACCCCCTAAATCGAAAAAGTTTACTAAAAAGAAAGTGCTTTCAACGGTCGAGGAAGAAGATGAAGAGGATCAAAATGGTGCATCAAATTCAGAATCTGGAGATGTGCGGCGCTCCCGAAGGACTACCACTCGTAACAGCACCAAGGCAACGCGCAGTGCTCTACATTCCAACGAAAACAGATCTAGGAATAAGCGACGTCATTCTGATTCCGAAGACGACGATGATGATGACGATAGCAATGATAATTCCGCTAGACGTTCCAAACGGATTGCCACTCGAAAGAGAACAGTGCGCTATAGAGAGGATAGTGATTTTGAATATGAATTTAATTCTGATGACAGTGCAAGGTCCATGGGTAATGCGCGTCCAGCTGCACGGAGGATGCCAGTAGTAGTGAGAAATGTGACGCCAGTAACTGAAGGGAATCCGAATCCAGTATCTGTCAGTAGTCGTGGTCGAGTGAGGAAGTTAACAACTCTTGCACAAAGCTTCATTCGAAGTTAGAAATAAATTTGGCCAAAATTCGTGCTGGTAATTTACAACGGCCAACTTACAAAATTCCAACACGAATTAACTGCTGGAATACATAATTGAACTAGACTAGTGAATTACAGAATTGATTTCAGGGTTCAGTTATTCACATCGTCAATAAATGCTCTTAATATTTATTCAAGAGAGAAAGTGCACCCTGAAACCGCGATTCTGGAAATCTGTTAGGATAAATTTCTTCTCTAGAAATTTCAAAGGGTACCTTGCCACGATGAGACAATTGACTAAACGTGAGTCAAAAGTATTTTTAACTATTTATCTGGATACCATGCCATTTAGTAGACCAGAATGTGAACATTCAAACGACATTTTACATACAGTAACTTGATTCTCATTAAACGAAATTGACTAGCAGCACTCTTGGCACATCATTGTCTCGCTTAATTAACGTTGTTGACAACGTGATAAGAGTATTTTTTGATCAGTTGTTGTTATTTGGAATCAAATCGAGAAATGATATGCAATGATGGAGTCAACTGGAGGCGAATTTCCTAAATTCAACCAAGTAATTATTATAGCCCTTGAAAGTTAAATATTCGAAGAGTGCCTACAAACAGACGTATACACATCCCATTTGTAAATAAGCATCATATCCATCAGTTGTCAATTAAAATTATGTGTATTGTGCGTAACCAATTTGTCTGTTCATCTTGTTCCGTTAAACCAAAGTGAAAAATCAGATGAAAGAAATATTGGATTCTGTAGTAGGCCTATATTTTTAAATCGTTAAACATAACTGTTACCTACATTTCAAATTTACAAACATGTATGTGTAAAAAATCGTACTTGTACAGCAGTTTTTAGTTTTGAAAAAAAAAAGTTTGCAGCAATAAACCTGTCTTTTAGATAAAATAATTTTCAGATTGAAAAGCTTTACTTGTGCAATTTTTTTCTTCAGATAAGGTCATCCAATATAGATAAATCCCCCATTCAAATACATCTTGAATGAGTATTTTATTGTAATTTTAAATTTTAAATATAACTTAATCCATTTTTTTAATTTGAGATTGGCTTGTTCTAATCTATTGAAATTCCTGAAATTATACGTCATTCACATAATGATATTTAGAAATAGTTTCGGGAATTTTTACATAACTTATACATGCTCTAATTAAGTGAGGCAATATTGCTGTAGCTGTAATGTAACTCCAATAGGGTAGTGGAGTCGTGGAACCGAAGGGAAACACCCACAATCCGTGTCTGATTCCATCTCGCAGATGGTGAGTTAATCCAGCAGTTAAGAAAATCCAAGCAAATCGCATCAAGGTGGCAAAACCGGTCCAGAATGCCAGAAAGATTAAAGCAATCCCAACTGCAGATAACAACGACGTACTGTGAAAAATTGGCCTCCTCGATAAATTCAAAGCATCCTATACGTACAGAAAACATACTGTATATCGTAAACAAATTTAATACGAGTCGTCTTCTATATTTATATGTGCAAATGCCTTACAAACCTTCAGATGAAATGATTTTGCTTCTAAGAAGTGGTCAATATCTATAAGTGAGGCTAAACCACCGCATATCACAACTTCGAAAAGTCCGGGAAATGGTAGATCAAGACGATAATCGATGACTATAAACCAACTTAATGCAGCTATTAGTCCGTGTATACCATTGTCAAAAAAAGCACTAGCTTGCAAAGGTAGCAAATGTCGAGATGCAACTTTGTCACCGGTCAATTCAACAATTAACAAGGTCACATTTGCAAACAAACGAATTAAATTCATCCCGGTGTCATGAAATTTAACACGCAGCTGTTTTGCGCATTTTTACCTGTGTTTTTAAGGGTTTCACGTTCCCTCACTAGATGGCGCAGCCTGTCTGTTAAAAAACCAAACCATGACCCAGTCTGTCGACTCCGCCCACTTTTTCCTTGCCATGTGCACTTTAAAACAAGGGGCATAACGGTAAATAAAGGGGTAAGGCAGGGATGTCCATTGTCCTCCTTGTTATTTCTAGTGTACATTAACGAACTCGGGGTCAGGATGAGAGACTCCGGTTAT
>JAQGBX010007955.1:0-10961 GCA_034698745.1 Megaphyllum sjaelandicum
GCCGGGACCGTGGCAACCGTGCAGTTTATCGTGTCGTGCACTATATAGGGGGTCAGATTAAGGAGATTCGACTGTATAAAGCTAAGTGCACAGAGCAACTAAATCTTAGCTCGTACAGATCAACGAAACAATGTTTCCGAAACAGTTTTAACAAAATGTTTCACAATAATATTTTCCGAAACATTTTTGTTGCAAAACATTTTATGGCATGTTTCTGTGACCCCGATTAACAGAGTCGGTCCCAATCAATGGAAGGAATTTAACATTCTGGTCAAGACGATTCTATTAAGGCAACGAAATGGGTGCTGTCGTCTGCTTTTGGATGCCGTCATCTGCATACTTCGTTAAACACACGATGTCTTCAATTGTCCTTGTCCTTAAAAGTGTTTTCTTGCTGTAGAGCACAATGTTTTCGAAACATCTTTCGGCAGAAGATGTGCGGAAACATCTTTCAACAGCAGATGTACAGAAACATCATTCTGCAGCAGATGTACAGAAACATCTTTCTGCAGCAGATGTACAGAAACATCTTTTTGCAGCAGATGTACAGAAACAACTTTCTGCAGAAGATGTGCAGAAACATCTTCTGGGAGCAAATGTGAAGAAACATCTTTTGGGAGCAAATGTGAAGAAACATATTTCGAGAGCAGATGTGCAGAAACATCTTTCCGCAGAAGATGTACAGGTACATCTTTCAGCAGCAGATGTGGAATAATGTTCCAAGAGTATATGATTAAGCAGATGATTGTCTGAAAATCGTCTGCTTAGCAGATGCGTTTGTTGAAAATCTGGACAAACGATTTTGGACATACAGATTTTGTGCAGGCTGTTTGTCGTTTGTGGTTTTTTTTCTTTGTCGTATGTCGTCGTCTGTACGGGGCTTCAAAGAAACTTCTCGTAACCAGAAGCTATCCCACTTAATTAAGCAATGCTGAACAAAAATCAACAATGGTCAATCGTCATGGTCAAAAACCGCTTTTTGTCTCGTGTAATCATTTACCGCAAACTTGAACAGGAACTCGTCTAATTGAATTCTGAAACCAAACTTGATTACCTTTATACGTCATGAGTCCGTATCCATTACCTTTCGAGAATATGGTGCTATATTAGTAATTCGTGAATCGATTTCTACTCTGGTTTGCAGGCTGGGATGCAGTTTGTCTTCCAAGATATTGGAATCTTGATGGTGAGTTTTCATGGTTTCCCACAAACCCACTATAGGCGATTTCTGAGATAGTTCCTGCATTAATTTACCCATGAGCGTTATTATTTCCCATCCCGTTCTCGATCTCTTTGTTAAGGTTAGATTATTTTCGCTTAGTTTTCGATATTATTGCCGGATTCAAGCCCGGGTAAATGACGAAGATTAAGCAGATGATTGGCGATGCGCTGCTTGGTATAAAACCGACAACACGATTGATAAGTGCTGCCTGAGCATCATTGGCTCTGGTCTGTGACATCAATGGGCGTTGAGCCCATAGTTGAAGTTGAAGTTGGTATCAACTTAAAAATAATGCAAAATGTAACGTATGCATTCACTGAAAAACCATTGCATCTCAAATTTAGACTAATGCTTGCAAACAACATTAAAATGTGCTTTACACAATTGCAAACGTACTAAGAAATAACGTTTTCAGCAGTGCTAAACAACTCAATTTTGTTTGGCATCTGCATTTAAGATGCATCAGAAAACGCTTCAAACAACCGGAAACGTGAAAGGATATCATATGGCATTTCCAGTTAGGTAAATTATCCTGATTCTATCTGCTTGTTATGTCTGAATTTAAAATTGCAATGTTTTGACGTGCGTCTTTGACCGACTAGTAGGCCTACTTAGGGGAAAAACGTTTTGGAAGTCTCGAATGTCCTAAAAATGTCCCAAAAATTTCCGGAAAATGGAACATTGAAGTTCCAATTAAAATGGAACATTTTTAATAAATGACGCCATTCATTAAAATGTTGATGACGTAAGCCATTAAAATCCTGAAAATGACGTGATCCATAAACATTCAGGTGATGACGTCATTCATAAAAAATCCCCTTTGGGATGATGACCTCATTTGTTAAATTATGATGGCGTAATTCATATAATTCTGACGAAAACGTCTTCATTAAAATTATGATAATAACAACATATGAATACGTATGATGATGTCGTTATTCATAAAAATTCTGGTGATGACGACATTCATAGAAAAATATCAGAATTTCGGATGATTACCTCACATGATGATGACACAATTTCTTATAATTCTGATGATGGCGTCTGCATTAAAATTATGATAACGTTAACATATGATAAATTTTGATAATGGCGTCTTCATTAAAATTATGATCATGACTATAAAAAAATGATGATGATCACGTCATTTATAAAAATTCTGATCATGACAACATCCATAGAAAAAATATACCATTTCGGATAATGACCTCATTTGTTATATTACGATGATGACGTAATTCCTATAATTCCGATGACGGCGTTTTTACTAAAATGTCGATCATGACAACAAATAAGAAAATTCTGATAATGACGGCTTTCATTAAAAAATATCCCATTTCGGATGATGACACAATTCTTATAATTGTGATGATGGCGTCTGCATTAAAATTATGATAACGTCAACATATGATAAACTCTGATAATGACGTCATTCGTCATTCGTCATTGATCATTAAAATTATGATCATGACAAGGAAAAAAATGATGATGATCACGTCAGAAATAAAAATTATAATGATGACGTCATTCATAAAAATTCTGATCACGACAACATTCGTAGAAAAAAATATCCTATTTCGGATAATGACCTCATTTGTTAAATTACGATGATGACGTACTTCCAGTAATTCCAATGATAGCGTTTTCATTAAAAATTATGACAAGGACAACATGAAAAATCGTGATGATGACGTCATCATCGGCATTTTACCGAATGACATCATCATTTATTGATGATGTCATTCCCATATTTTCCCCATTATGCATCCTCAGATGTGCTCCGATATGTCTTTTTTGTGTGCAAGTTATCCATCCCGATGAATATACTCAATCCATCCGCTTGAAAAATCCATCAACTGGCAATTTTCCCCATCTAGACGTCGCCTCAAATGCAGCGTTCAAGAAAAGAATTAAAAAAAAAAGCGAAAATGCATTTTCAATATTTGCTCGCCAAAATGGCTGACCCAGCCCCAGTTTATTCAATACTAATGGATAGTCAAACATCTTGCCTCTTCGGATCCTTTGCAAAAATCAGGTTTGCCGTCGCGTGTTTTTCCCTCATAAAACTTATTATTGCGAATATATTTTACGTTCGCGTATAAAATGGGAGAAAAGTGCTTTTCCTTCCTAGTGCAAGCCATATTTCATTTCCGTTTCTTAAAAGGATCGCAACGCTAGCTGTTAGCGATGCTTTTGGGGGGTGGTTGGGAAGGGGAGAAATGCCCAATTGCATCTACCCCCATTAATGGAATGGAACGTGTTAAAAGCGTGTAAACGTTTGTGGGGTGTAAAAGACTACCTTCGGATAATTTTATACACCGGTTCGGTGCAGTGGTGTTTCGGACTTGTTTATAGTCTAATGAAGCGTGCCATACTTCCATGGCGCTGAACCCCGTCAGGGTTCCCCCAGATGTTTCATTTTCGATTTCCCTGACTTTTCTGACTTATCAAGGTTTGGAAAATACTTCCTTGACCAATGACATTGTTAAAAATTGACATATTTTGCAAAATCGACATAGGAAAATATTTTTTTTTCAAAATTTCCTAATGACAATTTTGAAAATGAACATGGAAAAATATAAGAAAAGTGAAACAAAATGTGCGTGAAAATTTTGTATTCGGAAATGTGGAAAGTTTTGTAAATTTGTGCTCGGAAAATGTGCAAATTTTTACTTGGAAAACCTGGAGAATTTTGCACGTTTGTCTTCGTAATCGTGGAAAATTTTGCAATTTTTTTTCTTCAGAAAACGAGGGAAATTTTGATATTTTGTCCTCGAAAAACGAGGAAATTTTGCAAATTTGTACTAGAAAAATGAGCCCTTAGCTATAGCCATGTAGAAGCATTAATTTTGGATCAAAACAACATGACTATGCATGTTGTATTTCCCGGACCTTTTCAAGATAAGCCATCCTTCCCTGACTTTTCCAGACATTTTGAAGTTCCCTGACTATTTTCAGGTTTTCCAGGTTTGGGGGTACTCTGCCTGTATACCCGCAATGCTGAAAATAGATATAGCTTTCACAAGCAGACGACATGTGCTGGCTCCGCCTAGATCAGACATTGTGGGGTACATGTACATGCCCCACATTTTGTTTTTCTTCAAAATGTAAAATTTGATCGATAGTGTTCGTAAAAGAGTTTTGTTAATATCCAGCTATACAATGTCTATGGATTTAACAAATGGATACTCAGAGAGAGGCTATATGCGAATAGCATTTCGACAGTTGTTACATCACGTGCGCTGTTCTTAAGCCAATTTATGTATTCCTTTTGCACACGTGACCTAAGCATTTTCCAAAAGTGGCATTCTTAAAAAAATCAGCCCATCCAACACACGATGCAATGGACCTTATTCATGCTTGCATTTGGGCTGCATCACGTGATTTGTTCATCGAATCGGCAACTAAAATAACGTGCCTCCGGGTAATTTTTGCCAGTGGAATGTCACGTGATATGGACGTGTTGACGAAATCTGCACAAGGTCCATTGATTCTAATCGTTGAAGGCATTACTGCTCCTTTCTTCTTGATTTGAACAAGAAATGTACTGACTGCAGGGTAATGAATAGAATAGAATAGAATGTTAATGAGATTTCATTAGGCATCGCGAGTGCCATCTGGTCAGGTCTCACCAGTATAACCAAAAACTTTAGGCGGAAATGGCCGCTATAACTTGGTGGGGAAATTCCCGTTACGCCTGCACACGCGATCGATCGCCCATAAAACTTAATTCTCGACCTTGCGTGTAAAAGTATGTTCGTCTACCAACTTATTTTTCCCAAGCAGTCTCGTTAAGTCTCGCGCCGACGTGATTTGCAAGCACCTCTTTTCCTGACGTCAATGGCTCCGATTTCCATCAGCACCGCCAATTAATGCTGAAGCCAGACGCCAGTAATTTCTTTCAAACGTTCGTAATTACTCCGTTCAATCAAATGAAATTAGCCCAATTGAATTCTGCAGCCGTGTTTTAAAAGGCGCCCTTTTGGCCTGGCCTATAACCAACCATTCAGTAGGACGTGATGACCGGAAGGGTCAAGCTGCAAGACGTTAGACGTGCGCTTGTCATCAACTACTCGTAAAGCATGTGCACAACTATTTCGGAGATGCGCCAAAAGGCGTTCAGAGTTGGTGTTGACAGAACTCTAGGATGTCCTGGTGGTTCAGCCTCTTTGGGAATTTTAAGAACAACATCTACATGTACATATTCGGAAAATGTTTTCCATTAATAACAAACACATTTTTAAAAGGTTGTTTGATTTAAAGAGTTTAGTAGCTAGGGCTGGAAATTGACCAGTTATATCACTGTATTGATTAGACTCATTGTTTTAATCATACTGGTTGTTTTAATCAAACTTATTGTTTTGATCAGACTGATTGTTTTAATCAAACTTATTGTTTTGATCAGATTGATTGTTTTGATCAGACTGATTGTTTTGATCAAACTTATTGTTTTCATCAATCAGACTGATTGTTTTTATCGGATTGATTGTTTTATCAGGTTGATTGTTTTGATCAGACTGATTGTTTTGCTCAAACTTATTGTTTTGATCAGACTGATTGTTTTGCTCAAACTTATTGTTTTGATCAGACTGATTGTTTTGATCAAACTGATTGTTTTGATCAGACTGATTGTTTTGATCTAACTTATTTTTTTGATCAGACTGATTGTTTTGATCAAACTGATTGTTTTGATCAGACTGATTGTTTTGATCAGACTGATTGTTTTGATCGAACTTATTGTTTTGATCAGACTGATTGTTTTGATCAAACTGATTGTTTTGATCAAACTTATTGTTTTGATCAAACTTATTGTTTTGATCAGACTGATTGTTTTGATCAGACTGATTGTTTTGATCAGACTGATTGTTTTGATCAGACTGATTGTTTTGATCAAACTTATTGTTTTGATCAGACTGATTGTTTTGATCAAACTTATTGTTTTGATCAGACTGATTGAATTGATCAAACTAAATGTTTTGATCAAGCACTGATCAATGTATCTGGACCATCATCATTCTTTGGGTTCCCCTTCCAGGAGGCCATAGTGCTAATGATCGAACTTATTGTTTTGATCAAAAATGATCAATGTATCTAAAAACTTCCACAATGATTGGGCCACTAGGATAATCATGTGACCTAATAATACGTTTTTTCGTAAGCTCGATCGTAAATTTCTAAGGCCACGAGGAAATGACTTCCTAATTTCGAATTTCGAAAATTATCGGTTTTAGCATTTTGGAATGGGTATTTTTCTGCAATTTTGTTTACAAATTGGTAGACACTATTTTGTTTCATGGATTTTCTAGAATTTATTCATAGATCTCCAGTGTAGACTTAGGTTTTAGGTTACCAAAGTTTGGGCTAAAGGACAATTGTACGGTCGTGTACGGTCATGTGACTTTGAAGTGTCGAACACGTCTTATACACGATTTCATGTGAATAGATCAATTTTTCGTCATTCACTTATCAAACTTACGTCTAATTTCACATCTTAATTTTTCCATTTGGGAGTTCATGTTGTCTGCCTTGTGCAAAATCTTTGAACATAGCTCAACTTGATCATGACATCTTATTTGAAACATCTTTAAAGCAAGCTCAACTTGATCATGACATAATGTTTGGAACATCTTTAAAGAAAGCTCATCTTGATCACAACATCTTATTTGAAACATCTTTAAAGAAAGCTCATCTTGATCACAACATCTTATTTGAAACATCTTTGAGCCGAACTCAACTTGATTATGACATTTTATTAGAAACATCTTTTGAAACGAGCTCAACTTGATTATGACAACTTTTTTAAAGCATCTTTAAACCGACCTAAACTTGACTATGACATCTTATTTGAAACATCTTTAAACCAAGCTAAACTTGACTATGACATCATATTTAAACCATCTTTGAGACAAACTCAACTTGATTATGACATTTTATTAGAAACGTCTTTTGAAACGAGCTAAACTTGATCATGGCATCTTATTTTAAACAACTTTGAACTGAGCTCAACAGGATTATGGCATCTTATTTAAACCATCTTTGAACCGAACTCAACTGGACCATGACATATTATTTGGATCACCTTTGAACCGAGCTTAACTTGATAATGACATCTTATTTGAAACATCTTTGAGCCGAGCTTAACTTGATTATGCATAACATTTTTTAGAAACATCTTATGAATCGAGCTCAACTTGATTATCACATCTTATTTGAAACATCTTTGAACCAAGCTCAACTTGATGTTGACATCTTATTTGTAACATCTTTTGAAACGAGCTCAACTTGATCATGACATGTTATTGAAACCATCTTTAAACCCAACTCAACTTGATCATGACATATTATTTGAAACATATTTGAACCGAGCTCAACCTGATCGTGATATCTTATTTGAAACATATGTCAAAACCATTTTGCAAACAAATGTTTCATCCTCGAGTGTATTTTGTTCGTTTCTGCAGGCAGCGCACCCTGTAATCCTTCTGCAAAGTTGTTATTAACTTTATTGTCGTCGATCTTTGTACGCTCCTTGATATCCCCCATTTTTTTCTTATTTCTGCGCTATTTATTTTTGCTCTTTCAGTTCCACTTGACACCCAGTGATTGATATATCAATAGAAAAAAGCAGAAAATGGTGGAGATAACATAAATATATGTGGGGGTGGTTGGGGGAGAACGCAAGACGGTAACCGATTGGAGAAAGCAAGGGGAGGGGGGAGGGAGAGGGTAGAGGGATAAAAAAGAAGTTGTTGGGCTGAGGAAATTCATGGGAAAAACGAAAAATCACATGGGCTTAGATGCCGAGAAGGGAATAAAGCAAATTTCTGTGACATCTTGCTAGGCTTGTATAGATCAAATAACGGAAAAATATAGGGGGGGGGGGGGGAAGTGCTTAGGGAAAAAATCTACAAGAGCCTGAGGGAGGTGGCGCCACCTACATTTTAAACTGCAGAGATGCCTTTAAGGTGTCAATGTAATACATGTATAAATATATTTTTTTCTAAATATCTGAAAACAAATTAAGCAAACGAACAATTCGCATATTCGTACCCTAGTGGAAAACTTTAATATGCCCATATAGGATATGGCCCAAATATGGCCTAATATGGTTAATATGCATTCTTTATCTGGTCAGATATGGTCTATATGTGGCCCATATACATGAAAATATGGTTTATATGTGATTCGTATTTGTCCAGATACGGTCCATATATGGCATAATTGAAGAAAAACTCATATGTAAACATCTAAATAAATCCAAACATGTATATGGCACAGTTTAGGGAAAAAATCATTACAAAAACCTCCAAATAAAGCCATATATGGCCAGACGTAGTCCATGTATAGCATATCTCATAAAGATATATGTAAAACATTTAGATAAAGCAAAGAAGGAAAGTTTTCAAATATTTTTTGAGGGAAGTAAATACCTGATTGTATTTCTGTATAGTAAAGTAAGTATAAATTCAACATTTAATGCAGATTGATGACATTCTATGTATCTTATTTTAAGTTATTACAAACTTACAAATCTGGGATACATACCCAGATGTTCACAACTGGACATTTATATATTTTGAACATGTATAGCTTGTCATAGAAAACCATATCCATATCTGGAGGTATGTCTAACATTTAGGCATATGGACCACATCTGGCATATGGCATATATCTGCCATATATGACCAGACATGTCCAATTTGTGGTCTGGCCATACATGTATATGGGATATGCTATATATGGCCCATATATATTTTTCCACCCTGGTTATTCTTACATGTGTATTTTATCTACAGTAAGTTATAGAAAAAATAACTTACTGTATTTAAAATATACATGTACATGTAATGGTACTGCACATGCAAACTCCGATTTAAGATCCTAATGCATTTCACAAAACTTGTTCGTAACTTCAATGTGTGTATATTGGATATAAACTTAATTACCATAGGAAATTAATTAATCATGATTAAATAACCCCAAATTAGCACGCTTCCTTCTTGCAGATTTGTGACGTTGTATGCATCATTAGTCGAAAACCAATTAATCTTAGTGAAACCTACGATTATCGTGATGTCATCCCATCTAATATCAAAACACATAATGGATGCCTTCGCCTTGATAACAGAATTTTATGCAATGGTATTCGCTGCCTCGAAAGTAACCGAGTTACCCGCAACGCTCCATAGATGGCGCTTCAAATTAGGCACTTGTTTACATTGGGGAGTCCTTGGAAAAATAAGCGCAATTCCACTGAAGCGCTTAACTTGTTTGATAAGTCGATAAGACAATTACTCTTGAAACAAGCAAAACAAAGAGTTTGAACAAATCGGTTATGTGAAATCCTCGTTCGTCATATATTTATATAAAATAGAAAACGACGCCATTTTGTTTTTGCGGCCAGCCAATCCTGTTGCGTTTGCTTTCTTGTGATCTTGATTGCTTCAGCTTAAATCTGTGCGATTGGCCGTTCGTGGCACACCTCCTAGGAGCGCGAACTCCGTGGGGATAACAAGGCCATAAATCTTCTCTAATTTGCCTCGGACCATAAAACTGTCAAACAGGTTTCCCGTCCCCCATCCGGAATGCGTCAAGGTCATATTGCGCCATCTTTTGGCGATAAAGGACAGATAAATCTAACTCCTGATCGCACAAAAGGGGTTGGAAAATCAAACAACAATTTTTACCCGGGCAAGGCCGGGTATTACCGCTAGTTTAAAATATTTGAATTTTTTTTTTTTGGGAAAAATATTTTAATTAGAAAGATCGGTTTGAGAACTTGAAATTTCTGCCTCCATCCCTAAGATCAATACCAGATGATGTTCAAGAACTTGCCATACTGTAGATGCCTTAAAGTGACACTTAAGTAAATTTGGAGACACTTTTCCCAAACTGCTTTGCACTCATCCTCACTGCCCTTCGCAGTTTTAACCATTCGTTTATCACCGAAAAGTAACCCATTTTTAACAATCGCATTTACGCTTTTACCCAATTAGGCGCTGAGTCTGCGCTTTCGACTTCCGCTTTGTTCGCCTGCACTTCCTGGCGCCCCCTGGCGCTCGCTGCCTGGGTAATGGCGGCCGTTAATTTTGGCTCGACTTATGATGGGGCGAAGCCCCCACCCCCCCGCCTCGCCCGATGGGACGTCGTTCCTAATGAAGGTACTTCATTTCCGGTAATAGTCGGTCTGGAGCCTTTGGAACGGCCGTGTCATTTCCGATCCCGGGCGCACGGGGCGGGAATCATTTGCATTAATATTGGGCAGCTCGCCTCCTCATTTGCAAGTTTTCATTAAAAAAGCTGAGACGGTTTGATAATTGCGAACGATTGCACCGTAATTAAAGCGCCGCGAACGCGCTCCGATGAACGCGCTAATTACGCTGTGGTCAGCTGATGCGCTGACCAGCGGGTGGTGCGTTCTATTTTTAAATAACTGCTCGTGACTGGAACGGGAACGCCCTAGTGTTCTGATGAGGAGAGGCCCTCATCGTACCTGCAATGGTTTCCGCCATCTTGGGAGTCCTATTTATAACGAACATTGGAAATTTGTATAAACACGACTCAATTATGTATTTACACATACTGTATATATGTAAAGATTGGAACATTAGAGGTAACATTCTAAATGCATTAATGTTATACAGTAAAAACCCGATTTTATAAACTAATTGATGCCAGGGGTGTTTCATAAAATTGAAAATTTCAGAGAATCGAGTTTGACATTCAAAACAATAGAAAA
>JAQGBX010007956.1:0-10959 GCA_034698745.1 Megaphyllum sjaelandicum
TGTTACAAAGGGTTACTACCAGCCTGTGAAGTCAGGGAAACGGCCAGTTGTAAGGGAAAATAACTGATTTAAGCAATTTGTCAGAGAAATGAATAAAAGGCGGCAGATCAAAGATGGAGGGCATCTCTGAAAGCAACTTCCTCCGACCTTTGAAGCTATATGGGTTGCCCTAGATTTTTTCACATTTGGGAAATTCCATCAAGTGCGAAATTTTTAACCTAATTGGCGATATTCCGGCCGCCTTTAAACTTAACTAGTAAAAAAGTCACACTTTCTATAATGTCACAAATGTGCAAATATCTAGGGAAACTTCAAAGGACTTCAAAGAACAAACGTCTGATCTGGTTTGATATGGGTTTGATATGTCCTTTCTGGGTCATGAATAAGCTGTATGTTCAACAGTTTGTGAGAACAAATTTTTACGTTTTCCCAAGTTCAAATTTGCTAAATTTTTCACATTTTCCCAAGTGCAATTTTGCAAAAGTTTCCATGTTTTACTGAGTTCAAATTTGTAAAAGTTTCCACGTTTTCCTGAGTACAAATTTGCAAAACTTCATACATTTCCCCAAGTTCTAATTTGCAAAATTTTCCACGTTTTTTCTAGTTCAAATTTGCAAAATTTTTCAGAATTTAACAAATTCAAATTTGCAAAATTCTCCACGTTATTCCGAGAACAATTTTTTTAAATGGTCCACGTTTACCCAGAGTGCACATTTTAAAAATTTGTCACGTTCTACCGAATATAGATCTTCCACATTTTTCAAGTTTCAATATTCCACGAATATTCCACAATATTCCACGAATTATGATTAAACATGATTTCTCAAATTTGTGCACTAAAAATTTATTTAGTTCGATTAAGTGTTCGTTTAACACGGTGGTAATAAAATTATGTTAAGCATGTAGAATAAATCGAAATATTTCTTCATGAAAATTGTTTATTTTTGTCAGAAAAATGGCATATTTTTGTTAAGGAAAGTTTTTATACAATTTTTATAAAATTTCCCTGACATAAGTAGCAACCCTTGTGTACTTGGGTTGAATTGAGAAACCAAAAAATTAGCATTAGAGGGTAATTAATATGCATGTTCATCAAGTGGTCGGTAATTAAATAACAAACAACAAAACTGGACACAATGGTTATCTTATTATTGCGCGGCGCAGCTCATGACGTTGCATGAAGCGCTAATTTTGAAAAGAACGATTCAGGAAAGAACAGCAGAGGAATTTGAAGAAAAGCAGACGAAATATTATAATCCTCGTACGATTTTTTCGATTTTTTTCGTTCTCTCGTTTTTTCGTTTTATAGCATTTTTCATTTTCTATCATTCTTGATCAGTCTTCTCATTGTTTATTGGTCATTCTCCAGCATATTTCTGCTATGCTAATTTCGGTTCGAACATCTTGACTGTATGGTAATTAGTCTTGTGTATTTATTAGTTTTATTGTAAAATTGCAGAATAAACTTGAAGAAAGGTGCATAGGCACCGAAACGTCGTTTGACTTCCACTACGTTTATGGTCGTGTCCAGTTTTGTTGTTTGTTATCAAAAAAATATATATATTTGTAAAATTTTACTTTTTTGTCAAATTCTGTCAAATTTCTTTAGGAAATCTTTGGATGTGATGACCTTTTCGCATTAACAAGAAAGGCCAAATTTCCAAGAGTTGGTCGAGGGATAATTTTGAATTTTAATCTCTTTATTTGTAAAATAAAAAAAATAAAAAAAATTCAAAAGCAGACAATCTTACTGGACCAAATAATTTTTATATGTTCTTTGTTAAGGTATCACATTTTCTGTTCTTCGTAGATATCTGCCAAATTTTCTGCTAAGCGTGTACTATTGTCGCCACCAACTGGACGTGCTGACAAATGGGACGGTTTCTTTGATGGACATACTTTACAATGAAACTTCTCTCTCATTTTTCATGGAGGTTGGTCTCTCGACATAACATGCCAACACAGCGCTTTTAAACTGAATAAGAACGCGTGTTAATTACCGGGCTTGTGATTAGTTTATGGAGCAAGAGGGTCAAAGGGATCTCGTGGAATTCTGGCTGGCAGCTGACAATTTTTATCAACATTTAGCAGGTCAAGAAAGTGGCTACAACAGCACCCAGGCACAAGAAGATGCTATGGTTCTCTATGACAAGTGAGCGCTGATACGTAATTGCAAATCCGAGTAATGAATTGCGCCAATTATATTATCGAGTTATTTAATTTATTATTATTGCAGATATTTTTCGCTGCAAGCAACGTGTCCTCTAGAATTCAGCCAACCAGTCAGATTCGAAGTGGAACAAAACATTTGTCGGGAAGAAGGCCCTCTGCCCAATTGTTTTGAAAACGCTGTTCGAATTGTGCTCACAGTTTTGGAAAAGGTAGAAAATGTCGTAAAATTGTCACGATCTTAGATGCAATGATAGCAGCAATTTACATTTTGCAAAGGCATCAGTTATCAGGATGGAAGAATAAACAAAAAAGGAAAAGTTTTTTTTTTAAATAATGTGCATCCAGATTCTGGTATTTTCATAGGATTATCCAGCCACTAATCTATGGTGTACCTTAAAAACCCTTTCTGAACAACACCAACTAACTTATTTGTTACCGTTGATTTCGAGATTATGGTTTTCCCATAGGATTATCCAGCCACTAATCTAGGTGTACCCCAAAAACCATTTCTGAACAACACCAACTAACTTATTTGTTACCGTTGCTTTTCCAGTCGTACCTGGGTCAGTTTTTGGGAAGCCAGTTATACGTGAAATATCTAACGGAACTAGTCAATAGGGTTCAAACCAGTCATGAGAAAACCTTGGAGAAAAGCAAACGATCTGGTGATTATGCCGTTCAAATGTTAATGTCAGTGTTTTTTTCAATAATGCTCAACTATTTTGTAAAATTTAAGGAAGCGATGCTAGTAGTGAGCACAGTGTGCAAACACTGAACACCCTTCTGGCCATGGATGGTAGTCAACCTGGAGCACCGGCCAGGCGCATACTCAAGAAATTTGATGATGATGCAATGCGGATAGACAATGACCTGTTCGTTCCTGACATGTTGTGGAAGAGACCTCTGGCAGGGTCAGTCTCTGAACTAGATTTCGTAACAAATATTTTGACTGGACAGTTAGTTCATTGCCAAAGATTAATTATAATCACGCAAATTTTGTAAACAAGTTTTCTCAGAATAATTTGTAACATAACTAAAATAATCTTCCAAATTGGAGTGTTTATTTTAGATGAAATTTCTTTTATTTTTGGCACATCTCCTGGGTAAATTTTTCACATTCTACAGAAACCCAAACGTCCCGAAGAACCCAAACATTAGTTAAATTTGTACTGTTATAGTATTTTAGAAGTTGGTGAGACACTTGAAAATGAAAACGAAATTTTGAAGTCATGAAGTCGATGTTACCGTAATACGTTTCAAATCGGAACTTATTCGAAACAAGGCTTTTCCTACTGAAACCCTTTTTACATCTGAATACTCTCTTGACCAATCTTTATTTGGGAATGGTTTCTAAGTCTCTGTCTTCGAATTAAGGTTCTGTAACCCACGGATATCTTTCAGGAAATTGAGAATCGGATACGTCAATGGAATGGGGCAATTTATTACAGAGTTTGAGCCTGAGCCGGACAAGCGCAGAGCCACAGGTGCGTGTTTAACATTATGTTAATATAATAAAAAAAACCGCGCAACTTTAATTTCATAATAATTTGCTTCAGGGTTTCTATTGTCGAAGGCAGTTAAAAAATTGGTTTATAAAGACGAAGATAAGGTACGAACAAAAACTTTTCTAACTTTGAATACTCACGTTCACATGGTTTCTGACTGTCAATTTACTTAATTTTTAAAAGACAAAAGAAGAAATGGCCTTACAAGTCGCCCGCATGATTATCCAGGAAGTCCTGAGCATTACGTTGGGAGGAAGAATGACGGCGCAGCTGTGCAAATCGTGAAAACTGATTGCTTTGGTACAGCAGATCTTTAAATAATAAAGAAAAGTATTATTACAAATATTTGTGCGGCACGTCACCGAAGAGGAATTGCAACTTCCCGCACCATACAGCGGCTTGCCCAAAATATAAAGGCCTTCGGTATCGACCGTGGCCAAGGAACGGCCAAAATGAATCATCGTCGAGTGTACATATGAAATATATGATGTATAATTTTTAAATAATGCTTGAGTTTAGGTTGGATTTTGGTCGACTGACGAGATCTGACTTCTAAAGCTGGAATTTCTCATTGCTCGTCGAACATAACTGCTTTTGTACAAAGGTGTTAGCGAGAGGGTTAGTGATAGAAATTGAGTTTATTAGATGCAAATACATCATCTACATCTCAAAAATATTGTATAAAATTGGAATAATAAATTTATTTGTCTTCTAACTAAACCCAATACAGCGCCTTGTTTTTCTTACAGCAAGACAACTAAGAGAATGGCACAAGCCTCGGTTTGATACATCAGATCAGAATGATTGATTGATTGAAATAAGGATTTAACAATTTAACAGATAACATGTGGTTTATTGCACAGCACAAAAATGCAATGTGCTTAACATAACAATAATAAATTAATTGTTCCACAACACTATTTTTTCTGCCACCAATCCCTCCAAACACCCTTTTAATTTCTAAATTCGCCGATATCATCGATGAGCGAGAGTTCTGGATAAGCCAGTATTTTTTTCGAGTTTTTTGAGGATCATCTCTGTCCACGTCAGGTAGTGGCGTCCAATTGCTTGGCTAAAAAGTAGAGATCTGCTAGCCCTCCGATGCCGCCAGCGACGATACCAGTGATAAATTGCTAGAATACACAAGTTTCACGTCTTAACACTGGAATTTTTCTGAATATATTGTCCAACCATCCAGATAAGAAAGCAGTTGACGTACTCCTGCTAAGTTCACGTTCGGAAACAGATACACAGCGGCCTTATAACCAAAGAAGAAACACGCGCCCACTGTGACCACAAAATTCACTGATGCGGTCATGTGAGCTCGCAGCGTTTTCACTGAAATATAGCAATCATTTTGGGTCATCAAAAATCTAAACACAAAGACTAAGCAGCTTTTACAGCAACCATAGAAAGCATATTCCCCTATTAGAAATCATTACCCGTTTATTATTTGCATTCTCATACAAGTCCTCAATCAATTTAAGTTCAAATTTATATAAACTACGAATACCCTAACTGATACATATGGCCTTAATAAAAAAGCTTGGATAAGGGGTTGTGTTAAATGTCAAACTCTGCAATGGTAAGAAAAATTTAATGATGGTTTTATGTTAGCAAACAAAACTTAAAACTGAATGTAAATTTTTGAAATCACAGTATAGCATGGCAAATCGTTTAACATTGAGAAAAACAAATTGTAGCATTAAAAATGTTCACCATTGCAGGTATCAAATTCAGGATCTTCCTTTTACTACAAAATTTCATTTCAATAACGAATACAGAAATGCAATTAACTAATACTGCTTAATGGTCAATCAACATACCCTCTTGCCTGAATTCATTGGCATGTTTGTGTCTATACTGCAGAAGTGGACATCGGCAGAAAAATATAATCAAAAAATAAAGCGTATTTTCACACTGAAGAATTTTGTAAATCGAGGCTAAATGAAGTGAATATTTGGCAAGGAAGACGTTTTTCCTCTCCTTTATTTACCGTAGCATCCACTCCCTTTGTCATTGCTACATATTCCTTTTCCTCCTGTTGTGCTTTTAACATTTGTACGCGGGCTTCCAATTCAGGGTTCTGAAAACAAGCAGATTGAAAATATGGGCGAGATGAAGTACATTCATAAGCTGAATAATTCAAGCAGCGAGGAGCATTGAGCATTAATGATCCATAATTATGTCATGATCATCTTCCTATCCCATCCTTCTCGTTAAAGCCCAAATACAGGAAATATCCTAAATTGTGATGGTGGGGTCCATCATGACCAGACAGGGTTTCCCCAGAAATTTCATTTTCAACTTCCCTGACTTTTCCAGGTTTTGAAAAAAATTTCCCTAACCAATGATACTGTAAAAAATTGACGTATAAAATGTTAAAAATTAAAAAAAAAAAAAAAACAGTTGCTAAAAGTTTTGCAAAATTGTCCTCGAAAAACGGGAAGAAATTTACAATTTCGTCTTCGGAAAACGTGGGAAATTTTGCGAATTTGCCCTCGAAAAACGTGGAAGATTTTGCAAATTTGTCCTCGGTAAACGTGGAACATTTTGCAAATTTGTTATACGACAACGTGGAGAATTTTGCAAATTTGTCCTCGGAACAAGTGGAAAATTTTGCAATCTTCTCCTCAGAAAATGCGGAACATTTTGCAAATTGTACCCGACTGTGATGAATTTCCCTGACTTTTTCAAATTAAGTCAATCTTTCCTGACTTTTCCAGGTCATTTTCAAGTTCTCGAACTTTTCCAGGTTTTCTGGATTTGTTCCAATGATTGCAGACAATTAATGAACACCCCTCGTATGATCTTTCGCAGTCATGCCAAGAAGCTTTAATTGAATTCTATTCATTGAAAAACAAGATTTATTGACACGATACATAGCTATAACACGGATAAAGAAATATGAATTTCAAATTGTAGGTTTTCAAAAACTGCTATTGGCAGAAACTTACGGCTGTTATTCCGTGCAAATTTAAATCATTAACTAACATCCATGGAAAAAGATGGGTTTATATTTCCTAAAATAAAGATATTATTTACACCTTGTTTCTCAAAAAACTCACAAGGCTGCGATGGGTTTAAGATTTGCATCGGAGAGCCGACAAAGTCTTCTCTCCTGTAAACTTTCAGCAAAATTATCAGATCCGGGCTTCGTCACGCAACACTGCTTGCGTCGAACAAACCTACTTCCCACAACTCGGACATCTCAAGTCACATTTTTATCAGTATCACGACATTGAGTGTCAAAAGTTGGGCGGAATTAAAATTGCCAACTGGTTTAGGTGTATTTCCAAAAAATCCACACACCCGTGATAGAATATCCATTTTTGATAAAAAAAAAATGTTCCGTCCAGCTTCCTACGCAGTTGCCGAATCAAGCCTCTAACATTCAGCTTGACCAGGCAGCGAACGTATGTAAAACTCGCCGCGACTGATATAAAAAGCGTCATTTTCTATTTCATGTGACAACAAAAAATGTGGCACTTACTGGCGACGAGGACCTCTACGGGTTGGACAGCGATGCGATTCTGAAATAAGCGGAAAGCTTCTTCTGGATGTTCCTCAGGTCGTTCATGACGTTTGGGGGCAAGTTCAAGTTCTGAAAGTCGGTGTCGCACGAGATGGTCAGCGCTTCGCCATCCTCCAACGGACAGATGATCGTGGGGTGCGATTCGGTCAGCGGACAGGCACTCTCCGGCAGCCGGAAAACCTTCTCGCGAGGCCTGCTCGGGCGCAAGGGCTGGGCGCCGGTCAGCAGGGTGATGCATTCAAAGGTCGGAGCAGCATTCTCATCGGGACTCTCTCGCTTGGCCTTCTGCATCTTCGCACGTTGCGAATCGACCCTGGACAGTGCTATGTTCGGTTGGTTCTGCTGGCGGAGAGGCGTAGCATTAACTTTGAGGAACTTCACCGGCGCTCCATTTTGAGAAGACGACGATCGCTTTCTTTCGGTCTTCGACAGGGCCACGGAGGAGCCGTGCTTCTTTGCCGCTGGGACCATGCTACTGACGGATGGGGTAGCCAACTTCTGGATCGACATCTTTTTGGTCTTCTTCGACTTTAAGGTGGACAGCAACGAACTTCTCGCCTTGGACTGCCTCGAATTTTTCAAGGTAGAGCGTAGCATCCTTTTGGGCCGAGTGTGCTCCAACGGCGTCGCGATAATGCTTTCATTGCGGACGAGAGGAGTTTGCTTCACGCTCGACTTCGATGAATTGGATGAATTCTGCTTTTTCTTACGGAAAACATTAAGAAAACACTCAAAAATTAGCGCCGTTAATCTACATGCTCGCTTAATTGGGTGATTGAAAATGGAGGCGAAACTCTAAAATATTTAAAAACTTACTTTCGGTTTTACTAAAGTCTTTTCCTTTGACTCGAGTACGCTGTGCATCAAAACAACATCGGCGTCAGATGATATTACGTGTTTAGCGGGAGTTTTCCCTTTGGCGAGTCTAAAAGCATCCGTGAAGACGACATAACTTAAGATTAGCAAAAATATCAATTGACATGGCTCCCCCAGAAATTTTATTTTTAACTTCCCTGAGAGACTTTTCCAGGTTTTAAAAAAATTTCCACAACCAATGAATGATAATGTCAAAAATAAGACTTATTTTCCAAAATCGACGTGGTAAAATATTTTTCAAAACTTACCAATGAAATTTTAAAAAGTAAATAGAAAAATTAAAAAATTTTAAAAAAAATTTGCATGAATAAATTTTGAAAAGTTGACAATTTTGTTCTCATAAAACACAGAAAGTTTTGCAAATTTGCGCTTGAAAAAACGTGGAGAAATTTGCAAATTTCGTCAGTGGAAAACGTGAGGAATTTTGGCAATTTTGTCCTCAGATAACATTGAAAATAATGCAAATTTGCCCTCAGAAAACGTGGAAAATGTCGCAATTTTGTCCTCAGAAAACGGAGAATTTTGCAATTTCTACTCGGAAAATATCAAAAATTTTTGCAATTTTGTCCTCAGAAAATGTGTAAGTATTTATAATTTGTACTCAGAAAACGTGGGGAATTTTGATAATTTGTACTCGGAAAACGAAGGGAGAATTTTGCAAATTTGTGCTCAGAAAACGTTGAAAATTTTACAAATTTTTTCTGGAAAATCTCAAAATGTTTCCAAATGGGCCCTGACTACGTTGAATTTCTCTAACTTTTTTTTTAAAAAAAAAGCCATTCTTCCCTGACTTTTTCAGACATTTCTAATTTTCCTGACTTTTCCAGGTTATTCAGGTCTGGGGGAACCCTGTTCGATCTTATGAATATTGAAGAAAAGTTGACCGATTTTTAAGAAACTGAGACGAGTATCGGACACCATACCTTTTCAACGGGAGTTGTAAATCGATGATTTCGCTAGGCCTGCTCAACATTGTAATCTTTTCTTCGGGACGTTCCTCGATCTGGCCATCATTGGCTGTAAAATAACGGAATGCAACGGAGAAAATGTAGAAATTCGAAATAATCAACGAGTCGGTTTATTTCTTATAACTAATTGTCTAGAATTTCATCACTTTACAAATATACGGCTATACAGTCCATTGTCCGACACAAAAACTGATTCTACTAAAGTCGAATAGCACCGGACAATTTTGACTGTTTGGTTATTGATTCAATAAGTGGTTTCTCACCTACAAATTCGTTAATTGGTGTGTCTTGAATGGCCTGCAAACATGATGGAAAATAGATAAAAAAATCCAATCAATATTAGTTTACATAAAATAAGTGGAAAGAAACTGCATTGATCGACAATTTGAAGCTTTCAGGAAAAAATCATGAGATTTCTTTCCTCAATCAATTTATACAAGGTTCCCCCAGCAATTTCATTTTAAACTTCCCTTACTTTTCCAGGATTTAAAAAAATTTCCCTGACCAATGACAACTTGGAAAAATTTTTTTAAATTCACTAATGACAATTTTAAAAAATAACAATTTTTTTTTCTATAATTTAAAAAAATTGCATGAAAATTTTTTAAAATGGGAAAATTTTGTATTCAGCAAATGTTAAAAACTTTGTGCTCAGAAAATGTGGGAAATTTCGCAATTTTGTCTTCGAAACTTTTGTCCTAGAGAATTTTGAAAATTAGTACGCGGAAAACGTAGAAAATTGTGCAAATTGTGGAGCCCTGAGCTAACCTTGTAGAAGCACTAATTGTTTAATGCCACAACATGACTACCAGTACGTTAAATTTCCCTAACTTTTTTAAAAAAATTATTCTTCCCGGACTTTTCCAGGTCTGGGGGGAACCCTGCTTGGAAAACGTGGGGAATTTCGCAAATTTGTACTCGAAAAACATGGTAAATTGTGTAAATTTGTACATGGAAAACGTAAAAAAATTTTCGAATCTGTACTCCGAAAATGTAGAAAATTTTAGAAAATTTCTACTCAGAAAATGGGCCCTTAGCTAACCTTATAGAAGTATTAATTTTGGATGGCCATGACTACGTTGAATTTCCCTGACTTTTTCAAAATAATCCATTTTTCTCAGAGTTTTCCAGGTCATTTTCTAGTTTCCTGACTTTTCCAGGTTTTCCAGGTCTGGGGGAACCCTGCTCGTTCAACTGATACGACGTAGCTTACCTTTGGAATCTTCCCGATTAATGCATTGTACATGCCCATAATGGAATTGATGTAAGAAGCTTGCTCCCTCATTACTTTTTTCTTCGCAGCGTCCACTAAAAAGTTGAAACGCATGATGAAAATAATAGCAAATTTTCAAATTCCGAGTAGCCATTGCGGAACTAATTTATGGCAGAAATTTCCGCGCCCTGCAATACCTTGATTGTCCAAGTTTTTCAAAAACAACGACTTCTTTTTCTTTTTGGACATTTTCATGTCAGTGACAATGACCACGGAATCATCGTCGGATATTTCGGATTTATCCATGGTGATCCTCTTCAACACGGCTCTAGTCGAACGAATCATGGCTGCCCGCGAACTACAAGAAATGTGGGAGTGATGCGTGAAATAAACTGCTAAGCTCGTGGAAGCCTGACAAAAAGAAATGGGAGTAATTTCTGAAATAAAAGCATCTTTGCACTGCCTCCGCATTAGAGTGAAAGGGAGCAATGCCAAAACTGCAAGAAAGTAGCCTACAGGGTTTCCCCAAAAATTTCATTTTTAACTTCCCTGACTTTTCCAGGTTTTAAAAAATTTCCCTGATCAATGATAACGTGAAAAATGTAACGCACGTGAATCCCATAAACACTAATTAGATAATAAAACTCAAAACATTTGGCAAAACAGCGAGAAAACGAGACAATTTTATAT
>JAQGBX010007957.1:0-10958 GCA_034698745.1 Megaphyllum sjaelandicum
TGCTCCATGCCCCTCCGAGCCCCCTCCAATGCCACACAACTGCACATCACATGCTGGATGTCCTCCTCCCCAACCCCTAAAAAAACCCCTAAAAAACCATGCTATGTTGGTCACTGTACACATCGGTTTATATGCGCGAGACGTGTTTAAACGCCTACCGCGTGGTGGCGCTGCAGTGCGGCTGCCACTAGAGAGCCTCTAGCTCACCGTGCTCTAGCTGCCACCCGAATTGCCGAAAATTTTAACGGACTCTCTTCTTGGAAACATTTAATCGAAGATGCTAAAAACTGTCATTTTTGAAAACTGTTTCATTTCAAATATTAAATCTAAAAATTACCGCGTTTTTAAATAAAATACTGCTTGCGATGTAGCATTTATTTTTATCTAAAATGCATTGATTTATACGCGCGGGGCGTGCGTCTCAGCTACTTCCGCATGGCGGCGCTGTAGTGCGGTCGGTATAGGTGGCGCTACTGAGTTAGGCGGGAACTTCATTAGCGCTTCCCCCGAGGTGATGTTTAGATACTCCCCATCAAGTAAACTCTATACATTTTTAGTTTGAAAAATTGAAGTAATCTTTACTAAAACGTTTGAATATAAAAGAGCGTACGATCCGGAAATCGAGCGTGAAATTTTGAGAAAAATTAAGTGAAAACTTAAGTGCAAAATTTGGATATTGTCATGATTTTTGATTCATAATTTATAGATAAGCGCATTCGAATTTTCGAACGCCTGGACGTTCGATTTTCGCAAAGCCGTAACCTATTGCCGTTGTAATGAAAGGAACTTTTCAAATTAAACGAACGATTTCTTAATTTAAGTTTATTACTCGAGATGCTCTCTAGTTCACGGTGAATGAAATTACATTTCGGGATGGGGAATTTCCGGTCGAGGAAAATCCTTTATTTGGAAACGAAAGATGGAGAAGGCGTTCTTTTGCTTTCCTGCTTGACGCCATCTTGAGTGATCGGAGCGTCTTTATTTTAAACAAATACAGTAACACCTGTTAAGAGTGACCACTAAAAAACCATGCTATGTTGGTCACTGTACACAGGTGATCACTATACAAAAAATGCCTGAATTAAGTTAAAATAATGAACATGTACACTGCACTTATACATGTAGACTGTAATACACGTTGTAAAAATCCACAAAACCAAAAAAGTGCCGAATCATCATGTCCATTGAAGTGTTAAACTTAATAATGTT
This sequence comes from Megaphyllum sjaelandicum, assembly GCA_034698745.1. Lineage (NCBI taxonomy): Eukaryota > Metazoa > Arthropoda > Diplopoda > Julida > Julidae > Megaphyllum > Megaphyllum sjaelandicum. The sequence continues at coordinate 1,210 of JAQGBX010007957.1, forward strand.
ATAAATAAATGGAACTGTGGCAATATTTTCATATTAGTTATAAAATATCAAAAAAACGATTAATTAAAAAAATAGTTTAATTTTAATTTTTGTTTGTATAAAAATTACTTTTCAGAAGCATATGTGGCTGTGACGTCACTGTAACGTGTTCGGTAAAATTGAAACCAGACGACAGAAAATAAGAAAATAAAGCCTTAAATTTGAGAAGTAATGGGATAAATAAAGAAACAGTGATTACATTCAAAATATTATTTGCATTTAATTTTTTTTTATTTATTATGATATTGATCTATTACACAAATGCATCAATTTAAACCTGTGTAGTTCAGTATCTAAAACATGGATCTAAACTACGATATCAGGACATGGGACGTACCACTCCAAACTATCGCTTTAACTAAAATAACTCAACAACTTGTGGAGTATGCCATATCGGATCAATCTACCACGACCGAGCCGATGACCATTGCTTTGAGAGTCTCAGAAAACGCCCAAAAACTGAAGTTGCCCTCGAGTTTAATAACTAGGATCCAAAAAATGGTCCGACGTATAACTAATGAGATGCTAACCTTTTACCGTGACTATGGTTCAAGAAATCGTCCCATTCTGACAGCACTTGGAACTGTGGACGCTGAGAAGACTGCCCGGGCTTGTATGAACTGCAGTGATCAAGAGGCCGATTCTTTGTTTGTTTTGGCATGCTGCAGCTGTTTCGAAGACGAAATTTTTCTTCATGGCAAACAAACTTCATACAATGAAAAAAACTTTAAACTTAAACATACCAACTACAACTTTTGTAGAATGTCGTATATCTGGTGGAATGTTTACAAGGGCCAATTCTTCCAAAAAATCACCAAGAAAGACCTCAGCGATGCGCAGTACGTGGAGGGACTTAAGCTTGCGATAAAATCGAAACAATCGCTTGCCATTAAGTATTTTTTGGATAAAACATCTCTGATAAAAGAAGAGCTATTTTGGATTGCACAAGAATTGTGCAGCAGTACTTTTGTGAGCGACTTTTTACCCGAAGCTAATATCATTTTACTCGATGCTAATATATGTGCAAGGATTCTTCGAGTTGCTGAATGTGATTCTGGATATAGGATGCTATCTGCAACCATGCTCGAATCACTGCTTCAATGGCCCTACCAACATCTCTTTTTCGAAGCAGCCCAGACACTGGCAGCAAACCTGGATGCAGAAGGATTCTTGATTGTCGTGAAAAGGATCACCGAAAAGATATCACAAGGTTACATGGACAGTGACTACATGGGTCTCTTCACCGGCTTCTGGACAATGCGCAAGGACCACATCAAAGAAATGCAATTGAGACCTTCTCTTGCTTGGGATCTGTTGTCCGTAGTGTTCAGGACGCTGGACAAGAACATTGCTTTCATGATGCTCAATGAAATCTCGGAAGACATCTTAGCAGCATGTGGTTTTATCTTCAAACGTTCATATGCTAACTTGATCTATTTTAACAAATATGAAGAGGTTCTATATGCCATGAATTTATGTAAAGCAAGATGTGAGTGGTTTTATCAGAGCCTAAAAGAATATTTCGAGGAAGAGGACAATGTCCAGTTCTCAAGATTTAGGAGCATAAAACAGTGGAAGGACAATGTTCAAGAATTCTTTAAAATGATGTCCGAATTGGAGAATTGAAAATATCAGTAATCTTGAGCTCGGTACATGTAATTTGTATTGTTATAAATAAAATACACATCTTTGTAAATTCCTATCTTCGCACCTACGAGAAGTTCTTTGTTATTTTTTCACCGTTAGAGACTTGGTAAATATCAACTTAAATTAAGAAGAAAAATGACTTAATTTGTTAAAAATCGATGAAATACTTTTTTTCTCTTTAAGTTTCCTTTTTTTGTCCCTTGACATTTCTTTCCCTGTATATGACGGACTGTCATATCTTTACAAAGATGTTTACCAAATTCCTAAAAGTCTGAATATTTAACCCGGAATGGATTTAGAACCTTCAAGAGAAGAGCCCGAATACTTACAACACCAGTAATGTGAATCGAAAATTTATTAAAGTGTGGGTCATGATCAAACAAAAACATTCATAAAATTTCGTCTGTTCTAGAACACTTTGGGGCATTGCCTATCGATCCCTTTGACAAATCTGTTAAAAGGATGGCTGTGGATTATATAAAAGTCCTGAATTTGGATCATCCCTTCACTCCCAGTCAGAGCCAACCTGGAACATCTAATGAATCTCCCATGGACTTAAGTAGGACGACGAATCCGGGAAATTCTCTTCAAAGACCAATCTAGGTTGTGGTGCCCCTAGACTCTACAATTGTCCAGAAATTGCATAAACTGTCCTAGCCTAATCCAGACTGCGCAAAAGTTTAATAAATTGTGACCTTGCTGAAGGTTTAGTTAACTAATGTTTTTTAAAGTTTAAATGGGTTTAAAGTTTTACTATATGCGTCCTTTTTCAAAGTAAAAAAAAATTGTGTTTTAAAATCTTTATATGTATGTTTTTATATTAAAATTAGTTTTAAGCATCACTTTTATGCTAATTTCTGTAAAGTTCAATTATTTTTACATTGAATTAAATCCTTATTTTTAAGTAATAAAATTAAAGGTACGATTAAATTATTTTGTATTTTATTTATAAAGTTAAAAGTAAATTAGTACAATTAGGTTTATACAATTATGCAGTTTATTTTGCAATGTTAAAATGACTTTTGAAACTGATTTTTTGAAATGACTTTTTTTTAAATTTAAAATTGGTTTTAAGCTTGATTTTTATGCTGTATGTGTTATGTGTTATGTATGTGTTAAGTTTGTGTGTATTATTTTAAATTTTTTTCTGAAAGAGTAAATTACATGTAAGTGAAAGTTAATTTGGCATTGAGTTTCAACTGTTTGTTAAATTAATACTGTATTACGAGGTTGTGTATCCGTGAGCTTCCTGTAAGGTGATAGAAACAGCCGGGTGCGCTCCGTGTACGCTTCGTAACGTACGTGGTACACGGTGACGTTCCCTTGTTGCAAACAAAAGTATATGAGTCCAACTCCAATGAAGAGCAATGCGGGCTGCTTCGGAGTATTGCAGAAGGCTTACAATCTATGATGCAAGGGGGCTGTTTCCCAAGATGCCCGGCGGCCAGCACAACTCCAATTTGATCGTCTGGAATCAGCCGAGATGCCGATTTCGGATGCTTGTAGAAGCCGAACGCGTGGAGATGACGGAAAGTTCTCAACGCGACTTCGAAGAATGATATGGGGAGAATGTATCCACTAATTATATCTTTATTTAAATCACTATAAGTTGAAGTAAAATTAATACAAAATACAAGCGCGACTCGATTTGACAAAACGCGAAATGCAAAAGTTTAAGTTGAAAATTCAAAATTTAACAGATGCTGTGTGGCAGGCTGTACATTCCTGACCACACACGTTTAGGACAATGTGTCGAACATAGAAAAACGCCTCGTTTTTATACTCTTCAGGTGGATGTTTCATTTCGAAATTTCACCTGTTTAAACCAATAAAAATCAATTTGCAAAAGGTTTTCTTGTGATAGGAGGCAAAATCGGATATTTCAAAATTATTTTAAACCAATGAAAGGTGTCCTGAAACTTTATTACCTTATTTTGCCAAAATTTTACGATCGTGTTTTTTCGTTTTTTATTTTGCAACCGTGTTTTTCTTATTTTAAGTTTTGTTCTATATTCTTTTTCCTCATTTATTTTTATTGCAGGGATTAGAACAGACTGGACCTCAGACGGACTCGTACCAGAAGGTGACCAGCAGTCTGGGTCAACGTGGATATGCAAGACCTCTTCCTATCCTGAAGGTAAGGCGGTCCTTTCTTAACTAATTTTTGGTTAATCCCTTAATTGCAGGCAGCCCTTGTCTAGGATACAAGGGTCACCAGAGCGAAACTTGCGAGATTTTCAATTTCCTGGTCGCGGTTTCGTATAGAAATGAGGGCATAATCCTATATATCAATAATAACCGAAAAGCACCCAAATTCAACAAGTCAACGTCTTGGGGCTGCAAGAGACCCAAATCGTTGAGGTACTAAATCGGAAACCCTCACGTTATTAAAGTGAGAAACAACAGATGAGAGTTAAATAGTTATGAAAATATCATAACACCAATAGCAACAAGATTATCACGTGGAAAATAAATCATTAGAGTACAATCGCTGGTCTTCGTGCTTGTCTTGGTGGATTCTGCCTTCGTCCAGGAGCTGCGTTGCTACCGGAACTGGAAGCAGGGTCGGGCCCATGAAGGGAGGGTGATGTACTTCCGGATACGTCCGAGGTCCCTGATGGGTTGACCAAGGAGCTTCCTGGTTACTGGTGCTGGCTGTGGCGAAATGTCGTTTTTTCATAACGCAAAATGGTCGTGTTTTGGTTTTTTTGATTATCTTCCGACCACTTGAGGTTAGAATGTTTTCAAAATAAAAGGTCTTTTCTAGAATTACTATTAATAGTAGTTGACTCTTTTTGAACATCGTGACAAAAACGTTACTTCACGTTTTTGTTATTTCATTGCAATTGTATATTATTAATCAGTCTTACTTCGAATCAAGTAAATTTAAATATTAAAGAGAGGAGAAATGAAACGAAGTTATGGATGCCTGTATCAGAATTCCTGGAAGCTTGACCCGTTGCGCCATCAACTTTTGAATAGTTCCTAGCAGAAGTCGCATTGGTCAAGTTCAAATCCCAACTATATTCTCTTGAACCGCAATGTACATCGACGTGTACGTGATGTTCTTTAGATAAGTCTTGCAGCCATTTAGTATAATTTGTGCAATTCAGAGGGTTTGCTGAAAAAAAAAAAGATGTAGCGTTCTTATATAAACTACATTAACTCCTGGTGCTTCCCCACCTGGAGTATACCAGCTTGTAACCTCTCCAATACGGGAAATATAACTATCTCGTGATGTTTGTGACCATCATGATTTAACTGATTTATAGTCTGACTTAACTCGTGTAATGATCCCCCATCATGCCAAATGGTACTATGTACTATTGGTACATATTACTATTAATAGTGGTTGACTCTTTTTAACATCTAGTGACTTCACGTTTTTGTTATTTCATTGCAATTGTGTATTAGTAATCAGTCTTACTTCGAATCAAGTAAGTTTAAATATTAAAGAGAGGAGAATTGAAATGAAGTTATGAATGCCTGTATCGGAATTTCTGAAAACTTGACCCGTTGTGTCATCCACTTTTGAATAGTTCCTCGCAGGAGTCGAATTGGTCAAGTTCAAATCCCAACTATGTTGTCTTGAATCGCAATGTACGTCGACGTGTGTGCGATGTTCTTTAGGCGAATCTTGCCGCCATTTAGTATAATTTGTGCAATCCAGGTAGTTATCTGAAAAAGATGTAGCGTTCTTATATAATTTTTATAAACTGCACTGCCTGAATGCGGTGCAAAGGAGAGCCACACAAAGACTTTCTAAATTGACGTGTACTAAAGTAGGCCTTATGATGAGGTTCCAGACCCTGAGGATCCTCTCCCTTGAGGACAGGAAACACAGTGGTGCGATTATCATGGCTTTCAAGATAGCCTACTTATTGGAAAACTTGAGGTCCAGCAGACGATTTTTTGAGAGGTCCTGTAGTTAGTTGACCAGGGGGCGTTGCTTGAAACTTCCTGGTTATCAACGACTGAAATCCCTTGAAAGGTTCACTGTTGGACTACTGTCCTAGTGTTAATGCGCCTTTAAAGACAGACTAGATACTGATAAACATGCACTTATTCTGCAACTAGATTTCTTTCAGCTTCAAGCCCCTTGCTTTGCCTGCATTGCTCATAATGATTGTAGTAATAATAATGAAAGTAATATACTAAATGAAAACCCACTCTATACTTAATAAGTGTAAATTTAGCTTTATACTAAGTAACGATTTGTACTGATGAATGTTTAGTTTTAGTTGAGTTGACTTTTTGAATTGTATCAAACGTGCTTATGAACGAGCTTGGATGGACATTGGTCAGCGCGGTGATGAGTGTCTGGCCTTAGTTTTCTTTTGGGCTCTTAAAGAGTTTGAGTTTAGAGAATTTATATACTGCATGTGAGCTAGAGTGATCTAGTACTACTTTTCTGGCTCCAATGGCTGCTTGAAAGGCTAAGTAAAGATGTTTCGAGACTGTTTATGGTCAGTGTTCATTTGTTTGACCAGTCAAGTATATCGGTCATCTCGGGCTCGATAATGACCAATGTTTCCTCTGTCGACGCGTCTCATTGTTTAGATTTGTGACTGGTGTCCGTGAAAAAGGGTTTTTAACCGTTTAATATTAAATACTCTCTAATATTAAAGCGACGTGCACGCCCTCTCTCGAAGCCAATTAATGTTACAAGATGGAGAAGCCACGTGGCGTACATTTTAAAAGATTATTTAAATCTAAAGTATACATTTTATATGGATAATGAGTGATATTGGCAATAGGTTCTGCTATCATATAAGGGCAATTTGGTGATAATTAGTGTTCAATTTCCGGTGATACGTCAGGTGATAACGTCGAGTTTTTGTAATTGGAAACTGAATAATATATGGTAATAGTAGCCTACTCCACTGTTTTGTAGTCTTACACGTATAAACTCCGTATAACATGTGTTGGTCATCTTTTTTGTTTAAACATTTTTTGGACATTTGCTGTATTTTAAATTAATGCCCAACACTCTTGTTTTTGGTTCGGTGTTCATCTTTCTTCCATTGTATTTGAGAAAATAAAAATGTTAAGATTAGATTGTAATGTTCATTTCTTATAGAAGTTGGAATTTTTGCAAACCTTGCATGGAAGTATCGTATATATTTTTCTATAATATTGCATACTTAACTCGTTGTATCGCATTCTCGCTGATCCTGACTTTTTGGATTGTATCACACTTGATTTTGAGCGAGCTTGGGTGGACATTGGTCAGTGCGGTGATGAGTGTCTGGCCTTAGTTTTCTTTTTGGGCTCTTATTCTGATCTCCAAAGAATTCATATACTGTACTTAAGCTAGAGTGCGCTAGTACTACTTTTCTGGCTCCAATGGCTGCTTGAATGGCTAAGCGAAGATGTTTCAGGACTATGGTCAGCGTTCTTTTGTCTGGCCAGTCGAGTAGTGGTCATCTCGGGTTCGGTAATGACCATTGTTTTCACTCTGTCGACGCGTCTCATTGCTCAGATTTATGACCGCTGTTCTTTAAAAAGCCAATGTTAAAAGATGGCGGAGCCACGTGGCGTAGCCTACATTCCATATCATAATATAATTGCAGGATTTGGTGCAATTGGTGGAACTACATTCTTGAGTTCCCCTAATCTACAGTATATTGCTAGTGAGTACAACAACAGTTGACTTGGGTTTTTACGCTTTCCATTTATGAAAAGTGTTTTCACTATTAAAACTATTGTGAAGTATACCATCAACAATTACTGTATGTCCACTGTAATTGCAGATGAAATTGACATACTTCCTGACATTTCCTCAAACAGTTCTACTATAGAAGAAATTAATGCAAAAGATTTGATATATCTCAAATATTCGTTGTGACTGATGAATTCAGCATTTTTTTGGACCCTTCAACAGCAGTATTATTATTATTATTACTACAATTAAAGCGAAAGCCATACTAGCTTGTTGTTGTTGAAAAAAAAACATTAAACAGGGAACATGACTTTGTCCAGTCGATTCTTAAATAAATTGACACTATCACAGATCACAAACACTTCCAGGTATGCGTTTCCAGGCATCGATCACATTTATGGCTGAAGAAATACTTCTTTAGATCGATGCGAGCTCTTATATATAGTTTGAGCAGAGCCAATTCATGTCCCAGGAAATTATGCCTATAGAGTTTTCTATGTCGCTGGTGAATGACTTTGAAATTATTCCTGCAGACTTCTTAACGATTATATCTGCTGAAATTATAGATGAAGACGTTTGAAAATACTTTTATTGTAACACATTTGGTTTGACAGCCATTTTAATATTGGAAGAAATTATCCTTCCAAAAGCAAACATCAATATTTTGGATCTGTCCACTGCATTAGATTAGATTATACCTTCAGAATGTTCGCCACAAATGTTGCTGTTGAAAGACTAAGCTCTGTCAACAATTAGTTCGACAATAGCATTCCCATCGAATATTTTGCGCAAATATTAATGGTGAGATTGGTGACAGACAAAATCTATAGGCCTACTCTCAATTGTGTCCACCTTAGTTGATGTTGAAGACGTTTTCAAACAATTGTTTTCTCACAAATCTGTTTTTACAGATAAAATTGACATACCTTACGACATTTCCACAATATGTTCTACACTGCATGCAAGAAGTTACCATTTCGAAAAAATAACCCCTCAAATATTCGTTGTGACTGATTAGTTCAAAATAATGTAGGTGGCATCAATTATTAGTTCCACATGCAGCTCTAAATGAGATCATACCTGTAGAATTTTCTACACAAATGTCGCTGGTAACTGACAATAGTTATTTCTGAAAATTAAGGTTGAAGAAGTCTCAACAATTATGTCTACCATAATTGAAGATGAGGTATCTAAAGTACATATATAAAAATACAGAATTGCGCGACTAACTGAATTATAACAACACGCGGGTACAATCTTAATTTTGTTAAAAGTAAAATATAAAATTGCAACGCAATAATTTGAGCAATTAACCCAGAAGGTTTTCTGAAAAAAAAAACCGTTACATTGTACGTTCCGGTATCGATGTTCGTAATCAAGTAGTTGGTTTTGTTTTCTTTTTATGAAAGGTGTTCATTAAGTTTCCGCGATCAATTTAAAAATTAGCAAAAAAAACCAGCTGTAGTTGCTCAGCAGCTTTTAACTTTTGAATTGCATCCCAGGAGCAGAAATGAGTGACGTGATTAAAGTCCGAGTGAGGACTTGAAGTGGATTGGTCATCCTGCATCGAGTACGATGAACACACGTGATAACGTCATGTTTTTGTAATCGAAAACGGAATGATATGGTAATATTACTCTTAACTCTTTCAGTATAACCTTGTTCTTTTAAAATATCATCTCTGCTGTTATGGCTGTTTTTCGTTTTGAAAAATAAATTCCATGTAAAAATGATGAACGCAATGGAAAAAAAACTAATTTATTTTACGAAAAGAGGACAAGTCATCGTGTATTGCAATAAATAAGATGAATAATTGATTATCCGAATACATATATGCAATTTGTGAGTTAATGTGAAAGATTTACTCATTTTTAATATTATAAGAGTTGATAAAATATTTTCTTTCTCAGTTGGGTACTTTCATCCCACTTATCCCACATTTGCCCAGGTTACTTAGAGACATGCCACTCTTTTTTCTATGCCATCATAAAAAAAGTACTGAAATTGTTACGTATATTTAGTTTAGTAGAAGTCTTTTAATTCGATCACCATGTATGGTTCCAACTACACTGCTAAAAAAAAAATTCTGTGGAAATGGAAAGAAGGGCACCGACAATGATAGGAAAAAAAAAACCACAATTTTATCAATGGATGCATTTATTGAAATTTTAGTCGTTTTTATGGCACCTTGCGACCTGCTAGGGCAGAACAAAACATCTCCGATAAACCAAAACAATTGACCAAGGAAACAAATTACCATCCCCAGTACAGTGTAAGACCATCCCCGCACTCTCACAACCAACTCTCACTCGCACTCGCACTTGACCGAGCAAGGTGGCTTAGAGGTTAGCATCCTCGTCTTGCATTCGGTAGACTCAGGTTCGATTCCTGGGTCGGCTAT
>JAQGBX010007958.1:0-10958 GCA_034698745.1 Megaphyllum sjaelandicum
TGTAGTGACCTCCGACCTCAGGTGACTGGAAAAATCGATGTGGCAATACCTGGAATGTGGCCAGGTTGCCAAAGGTCGTTTTGTAACAGGTCGGCTGGTGGAGCAATGCAGCGGAGCGCTGCAGTGAAGCCGAATGTGCGGCGGGCAAGGGGCAAATCCCGTCTCACACACTACAGCCGTTTAACCATACTTTTTCCAAATTTTAATAAATGGTCAAATACTTAGCAAAGTAGTCGATTTAGTCCAGCGCTGAACTGGTACCCTACGATAGCCCAACAATACGAAGCAGCTAGGTTACTGGCATACTCATGCATCTAGGCATGCTCATAAATATATTTTGAAATTTTGTCTATACTAACAGGATTTCGCTGCTGGTATGTCCATCTTACTTCGTGGCACCCTCGAAGAGAAACTTCGATGGACATTCAACTTGTACGACATCAACCGCGACGGCAGCATCACGAAAGAGGAAATGCTGAACATCGTGACATCGATTTACGGCCTTCTTGGAAAATCTATCGAACCGCAAGTGGACGACGACACGGCCAAGAACCACGTTGACCGGGTGTTTCAAGTAAGTCTATCCAACTGCTTTTATAAGTTTTTCCCGAACAAGAGAAAATGGTCTTTCGTGCAGCATTGTTCTGCCGCACTAATGGCGCAATATTTATGGCCACCATTTGCGAGAGATCTAGTTGAAACATAGCAGTCCATGTTAGACTTTGTCACGCAACACGCATATGGGGCCATTCAAAAAGGACGTTCTCGTTAGGGAATATGGGGAAAATGATGAGTCACGGAAACTATGTGGACAGGGGGCGGGAGGGGGTATGGCCATCTCGGACGTCCACTTGATAAAAAAATGCCAAATAAAATCAGTTCCCAAAGTAAAAAGGAAAATTCAACGCAATGTCGCATATGTGATGTGTTATCATCACAGGGTACCTCCAGTCCTGGAAAATCTGGAAAAGTCAGAGAACTTTAAAACTCAGAGTCCATTTGCAAACCCCCTTTTCCCGAGGACAAATTTTGCAAGATTTTCCAAGTACAAATCTTCAACATTTTTAATTGTTTTCGAGTACAGATTTGTAAAATTTCTAAAGTTTCCGAGGAGAAATTTTAACAATTTTCAACAGATTCTGAGGAAAAATTGCCAAATTCTCAACCTTTTCAGAGTTCAAAAATTTACGTTTTCCGAGTGCAAATTTGAAAAAATTTCAAAATTTTCCGAATACAATTTTTTTTAAAGTTTCTGACGCCCGAATTGGGGGTTTGGTAATGATTGACCGGACTATTTGCGGACAGGAGGTGAAGGGGATGGAGGGGGGGGGGAGTTGGAGAAGAGAAAGAGTCCGATTTTGTTAAAATTTTGAGGACGTCCTTTTTGAAAACCATCTGATTTATTCGTCCCTGCTGAAATGTCAGCGGTGCCTCTGAGCAAAAATGTCTCCCAAGGGTGACATTCAGAGGTGACACGGAAGTAAATGCTTTGGTATTACCGTATGATTTGGCAGTTGAGCTTTAGGCAAGAAATGAAATGAAACTTCAGAATAAACAGGGTGTTTGCCAGAGATGGAGTCAGAAATGAAGCACCGTATTTTATATCTTTCTCCTACTTTCTTTGCCTTTGTTACCTTGAAAATACGATGTTACCAACATCACCTATTCTTGCATGAAAATTTCATTTTTATGGGACTCTTTACGGAAAATCAATACAAACCATGATTCCATTGTATATATATAAAAAGAACTTTTAGTGGAGAAAACTACAACCATGCATTGGTAAAAATCTGCTCATGATATGGTAGCATTAATTGTTCGACTAATATAGTACTTGTACTTGCCCTACTTATAGATACATAATCAAAACCTTTAATTAATGATATGTTCTTTAACTCAAATTAAAACTCTTTAACTCTTGTTGAAATGATTGTTTTCGCAATAGCATTTTTGTATTCAAATTACTAATGGATGGCGGAATTTAAGTGTTTTAATAAACATTTTTGTTCTGAATATACATGTACAATGTACATGTAGATAAAAATACTGTTGGTACCTTTACTGTACCTTTACTGATACTGTATGCTTAAATGCTATGCAATGCACACATTGCAGTGTGTGCAGTGCAAACTTTTGTTTTAGCCTTCTAGTTCATTAATTTTGAATGTAAATTGTTGATACTGTTCCTGTACGGCATGCATGTATAACTTGTTTCATAAGTTTGGGTTTTGTATTTTGTTGAGGTTATCAGTCAGTTTCAAAAGCTGATAGGATTTCTTGCAAAATTAATTCCAGGTGCATTTGATACACTAAAATGACTGAAGTCATGAAAACGATGGAAAAAATGTAAGAAAAACTGGTACAATAATTTGTAAAGCTGAGTAAGTTAAATTGCCTAGTCAAGAAGCAGTTTTAACTATGAAGATTGGGGATAGGGCCGACCACAGTAGTTCAGCAATTTATTCAAAACTCTTCTAAGCTGCATGTGTTTCTCTATACAAAGGTTGTTCAGCATTCATGTTCGCAGTCATATTGATCCATGGAAGCTGTTTATTATGGTAATGCACTGGTGAGCACGTGCTGCGCATCCCATGTGGATGATTTGTGATAAAAGGGAAATGGCTATAACTTAGTCTAATCCATTAACCTCCTTTTAAACAACAATTGTTATGGTATTCAGGGAATAAGAAATCATTTGAAAACCTATCAATTTCTTTCTTTATGGGCCTTTTTATTTTCATTTCACGAAATACCCTTTCAGACTCGATAGATGTTCTGTGTGCATTGAAAACAGAATAAAACTTTTTCAATAGATTTCAGCTTCAAACATGTCGAGACTAACAAACCTTGGTCTAAACTGCCATTCCAATTTAACACTATTTAAAAATTTCCATTTTTATCATTTCCATGATCTAATTTCTTTTTTTAATTTAAAACAAAGTTTGGAATTCATTTAAAACGTACACCTGGGAAATTAAAAAATTCCTGGCTAGTCCATCCGAAATGTTCATAGAAAAGTAAATTTGCCGCAACTATCAGATATTTAATTTATAACTTCGAAAATCTTCTAAAGAGAATGGTCCAGTATAAGGAACCTTCACAAGCTGAAAAACATGTGTGCCAGTCCAAACAAACCGCTAAGGCTGACGGCCGAACATCATTATTAATGACACCATTTATCATAAACACTATGCCCTGAAGCATATATGCCTGATTATCTGGAATATGAATATTCATTACCCCACAGAATATGCCTTTTTCCGTTAGAATATAGTATGCGTTTACGTAGTCGCAAATTTATGGTAATTAGGTACATTGTGATTTTTAATTAACTTTTCTTCCAGTTCTAATTTGATTTTTCTTTGTGCTTCAAGAAACTGGACATAAATCAAGACGGCGTGGTAACCATGGACGAATTCGTCGCTTTCTGTACCACGGTAAGCAAATTTTTTTTTTGGTTTATTAGAAATTGAATGATTCCATCGACCTGTCTTAAGGTCGATGCAAGTGCAGCCATAATTGTAATTTCCCGCATTTTGATCATTCGCAGAATGACTCCATCAATAAGTCCATGTGCATGTTTGACGGATTATGAGTTTCCACGTGCATATACTACATCTTTCTGCTCCTTCTCGACATCTCATTAGAATTACATTAATTCGATTATCTTTAAGACATTTGAAAATGTAAATATCTTAAGCTGCATGACTGCCTTCTCGTCTCCTTGAACTAATAAACTTTCAACTTCTTCAAAAGCAAACCTTATGGTATGAAATGCCGTGCTGTCAAACTTTTGGTAGTAGCCTAATTAGTGTCGATGTTTCGAAAGGAAACCTACTTTCTATTCACTGTGTTAAACCCAGTTTAATATTCACGCTTAATTTGATTGCAAGTTAAATTTAAGACACTTACGAGCTTTATGTTTCAATTAAGACTTACGTAAATGAGCTTAAAATAATGTATCTGAATTCCGCCAAGTCTCCTTGAGGCAATTAATTTTCCTTATGAAACATAATTTAACTGAAAATGTGACTTATTGGAAAAGTTATTCAGTTATACATACAATTAAGTGCGTACATATAAATTAATCAACAAAGTTTCAGACATTTTAGTTGAAGCAGCTCAAAATGTATGAATTACAGGAGCGACATGACAATGCGCGTCTGAATGATTCGAATATAAAAAAGAAATCTTAATTAAGTTTATAATTAGGGAAATGGGAGGGAAGGGGCTATATATACATAGTCGAATTTGCTTATTTGTCGCCAATGCTGCAGGCAATAATGCATTGTTATAAAGTTGCCACAGTGTGCCTCCATTATCTGATAAAAGAAGCACACTGTTTCCTCGCATTTATTTCATGTATTTTTTTGGAACTGGGTAAACTTGGGTGTCGTTAACTGCATGTATACAGTACCATATTCAGCGTGAATAAAAAATTTTTCCCCCACCCCCCTAAAAGCAACAGAATGGGAGAAAATCTGAAAAATCGTGTATGGGGAACATATAGGGGAACCACAGGGTGCGGAATACAGTGCGGAATTTGGCCCCAAGGCCCATTTTAAGGGCCTTTAGGTCATATGTCTTAAACGATAATAGCTACAATGAAAAAGTCAATTATAAAGTTGTAGGGAATCAAAGATTAGTTTAATGGCTCTATTTGTAACATTTAATTACCGATCGCCACACAACAAATAACTTCTGGGCTGCTTTTACAAGTATGTTTGCAACCATGCATAACACCTCTACATTGCGGGAAAGCTCGATTCCTAAAACAAACCCGTTTCTAGAGCTTCCTGCAATGTAGAAGTGTTATGCATGGTGCAAACATACAAGAAGCCCAGAAGTAATTTGTTTTGAGGCGATCGATAATTAAGTGTTGCAAATGGAGCCATTAAACTAATATTTAGACGCCCAACGTAAAACTTTCTAATTGATTTTTCCTTTGTAGCTATTACCGTTTAAGACATAAACCTTAAAGGCACTTGAAATGGGCCTTGGGCCAAATGGTTTAGGTACCACATTGCATTCCGAACTCTATGGTTACTATATTTTGCCCATATCCGATTTTTCATATTTGCCATCATTCTGTTAATTTTTGAAGGAAAGGGGGGGTGTGGAAGAGACTTTTTACTCACGCTGTATACAATATGAGTAGAAAGTCACATTGTTTAAAACGGGAGTTTATGCTCCCTGCCTATATACTTATAAAAATGCTATAATTTTGTTTAATTTCTCAAGTGATTTGTTAACATGAAAATTTCCAAGCTTTATACAATACTAGCGGAAAAACCCGGCCTTGCCTGGGTAAAAATTGCTGTTTGATTTTCGAACCGCTTTTATGCGATCAGTAGATAGATTTAGTTGTTTTTGTCTTTAAAAGATGAGCTATATGATCTGGATACATGCCGGGGGGGAATTTGGGAACTGGTTTAACGGTTTTATGGCCCCCGGCCAAAGTAAAAAGATTTATGGCCTTCGAATTCCCCACTGCGTTCACGCTTCTGGGGGGGGAGGGGTGTGACATGAGTGGCCAATCAGATGGATGCCACACTCAATGCCGCCCAGATAACCAGCCAAACATGGCGTCGTTTTCTATTTTATATATATATAGTGTACAGATTAAAAGTTCATTTTTCAGTAGCAACATTTTAAACATATCTTTTCCCGTCATATTTGCCATCGTGAAGATTAAAGTGCTGGACTATTGGCAGTTTAGCACTATACGTACGATAGACGCTCAACTATTCAAAATGTTCTATTTTATAGCTAGTTATTTAGAAAGACGGAAAATGTCCGGAAAATAAATTTTGGGTCTCTGGTAAACAGAACAGGGTTCATGGGACATTTTTTTAGAATTTGAATTGACGAACAGTAAGCTTATTTAACATGCCATTCAAACCCACATAGGCAACATAACGTAGAACTAATGCTACGTGTGACTAATGCATCATGTTCAGTGATTTACATCACTCCCTCTGTGAGGTAATCTTTTCGGTTTCCTGATAAACACGCACGTCACCATATATCATTTTGTGGAAATTTGAAACATTTTATATCGATCTTTTGTGCGTTAAAATTCTGTAACTACACCCCATACATATCTCGTGACAAAAACGCTCGTCTCAACGATTACATTTCATGGAAGCTCCATTTTCATTAATCATGATACAGTTGATACTGATGCAGTAAAAAAATATTACGGCCAAAACTTGGTGTATTAATGGAATTTTCAATAGAGTGCCAATTATAGGAATTGAGGTTTATCAGTTATATTGTTACGTTGGAGGCATTTTCCACCATTAGTGTGTTTCAGACATTTATAGCAATTGTGCTGCCAGGAGCAAGCAATTTATTTGTTCCATTTCTTCTTTGATATGAGCTTATTTTTGAGTGACAAATGACTTCTGTCACTTGATTTTTTGGGTACGACAAGGAAATATTTTCAAACAAATCCATGTAACGAATCATCACAAGTTCTTTTATCTTACAATATCTTTTGTTGTAGAATAATTTTTTTTTTAATTTTCACTATTCATTTTATCATTTTGTAGATTCATACGTTTTCACGAATTCGACTTACTAGAAAATACATGAAAGTAGAGAGGCTATATGAACTTGAGCCTGTCAGGAATGGTGCCCATAAACTCTAACACAAAAAATGAATAAAATATTGATGTGAATTCATTCCCCATTTGGCCGAGGTGTTTTGATGAGATGTCTGGATCCGAAATGAACACCTCCGGCAAACAATAACTACATTTTTAAAATTTTCATTTACTTTTTATGATAAAAATAACCTAGAAGAAAGCTGTTATTTTCAGTCATTCATTACT
This sequence comes from Megaphyllum sjaelandicum, assembly GCA_034698745.1. Taxonomy (NCBI): domain Eukaryota; kingdom Metazoa; phylum Arthropoda; class Diplopoda; order Julida; family Julidae; genus Megaphyllum; species Megaphyllum sjaelandicum. Next base: position 6,837 of record JAQGBX010007958.1, read on the forward strand.
AGGGCTTAGAGGAACATACTTTTTATGGTACATTCACTATCACGTAATTTGTCAGATTTTAATCTTCAGATTTGTTAACAAAGAAAAGAGCCCTTTAAACCCTTGATCGATTACTTGAAGAAAGAAAGTACATTTGGTTTCTTGCACACTGGCTAAATAAATCAATGGATTAAGTGCTCTTGGACTGTTCAAACTGGCAAAAACTTGTTGTGGCACTGGAACTTCCACGCTTTGTTTATCCCCAAGGAATTTTGCTCGCATTTGGCACTCAGGTTTTCAAACGTCTATAATTTGAGAAACTTATTTTATAGTGGCATATTTGCAACCCATAACAGGAATGACATATACAATAACTGACAATATGAGCGTAACTAATGACCGACTTATTATCGCATTTTATAAAAATGCTGCTTTAAACATATCACTTCTTTACAATTCAACAATTTCTAATGTAATTTAAAAACACAATGAAGAAAAAAAGTCACAACTTCTTTATGAAATGTGTTCTCTTATTGAAATTATCTCCAAACAGGAACAAAATATAGCTCATGATCACGTCACGTAATCCTCATCGTAGAATATCATGTTCAGTCTCAACATATTACACTACTGCATTTGCATAAATATGCATACATTTATTTAAATAATCGGATAAATACACATGCATATTTGGGTTTAGTACTAGAATTCAGTAATTTCTCAAATTTGATTCAGTTTCTGCGACAAATTTCAGCTTGATAAACCTCGACACATACTGCCATACCTGCAGCAAGTTCATGTTAACCATTGACGTGACATCGACTGGACATTCCCAGTATCTCTTACGACATTCTTGAAGGTTATCATTTCCGACTTGGACTGCTTCGAATAAATTGTATTCTGTTGAGTTCAATTTGTCAGAAAAAGTATCGCTGAAATAAATAAAAAACAATTGAAATTGCAGATCGACGCTATATAAAATTCGTACAAGTATGTTGTTGTTCATTTATCAGCGTCGTTGTTCAGTACAAGAAGTTCAAATGATTAAAATTCTTAATGCCTTAGATAAATGTGATGAAGATATGGGGCTTTACACTACCTTAAGTCATTGTGCCTGTCATATGCAAATTATTGAGATAAACTACATTATTAGCATATTGCGCTAATGTTTCAGTCATCTTTATTCAAATAAAAAAGGGCAAAAACAAAAGTTAATTGGAATGTCAAAGCATGGCAATTTTCTAAATTCTCATTTTGGGCATTGGCATTATACAGTACATGTAGCTGTCTATAGATTTTTAAGAATGTTGGGGTTAACTGTCCCATTTTGAGTGTAATTTCTCGTTAACTTCATATTGATCATTTTGAATGAAACATTGTGATATTTTGAGCTATGTTATTTTGGCTAAAGTAAAGTCATAGCAATAACTTGATGTCTTATTTTGGCGAAAATATTGTACTGTATATTAGTATTTAATTTTGAAGTGATATATAGCTACATGTATCTACTGTACTAATGCCTGATAATTGGAAATATCTTCATAAAAGCTCGTAACTTATTCTGAGTGAATTATTTTGTATATTCCAATTAAATTACTTAGGATAAACTACAGCTACTGTAGTTGTAAATGTACTGCTTAGAAAATAGTTTATGCAATTGTAGAGTATATCATAGGAAGCTTTTAAAATCTTAATATATTTTATTCCTAGTAAATTATCAGGTTATATTAAGACTTCTATTTTTTATAAATGGTTCGCACACAATTTTTATCAAATTTAATAACCTAAGTGTTTTGACCAAGTTTAATCCTTTACTCATAACTACAGTAGTTACACAGCATATTGAAAACATTCATTCCACGTACATGTATATGCATGTACATGGATATACTTCCGTTTTACTCACAATACGTTTTAGTAAATAATTACGAATATATATGTTGACTTTAGTTTGACTTCTAAAGACCTAAAGTTGCCTAATATTAGCCGCTGAATGTATTAAACAGTTAAAAAATTACAACCAGGGACAGACATTCATTTTAACTTCATAATTCTAGACACTATACATGTATATATACAAGTTGTATATTCATAAAACACATACGCATCTCCTTCACAATATTTGTGCCGCCATTTTGTGCAGTCATCTTGCTTGTCAATTCAAACATTCAGTAACATGAAGAGAAATGGCATTTTAAAAGCTGTGTCAACTTGCTGGTAGTTTTTTCGGAGGAGGGAACTTAGGGAAAGTGTAATAATTTATGAATTTATTCATACCATTGTAAATGTACATGTATAATACAGGGTTATTTCAAAAGAATCATCGGGTTTTAAAAAAGAAATATTTTGGAAAGTATTACAGATACAATTGTAAATGAGACATGTAGAGAAAGTGAAAATGTCCCAAGTTTTTAATCATACCATCACAATTGTTCAATGTGAGATCCTCGCATCACACGTCTATGATTTTCGAACACTCCTGCACACAAAACGCTTTCTGCTGCATAGTCGCCATTTTGGATACTGAGTTCGTGCTGCCACCGATGATTCTTTTGTAATAACCCTTACTTTTAAGAATATTCTACTCCAATATCGTTTTTCCCTCAATGCATTCGTTTGTATTTGTCTGGATGTCTTGCTTGTTCTTCTTGAATATAATGGAGGAGTGAGCACTTTAGGACAGGATTCTGCCTGGCGTTTTATTTTAGTCAGATTAGCAAGATTATTTCGACTTTTTTTCTTTTGCAAAAGTCCTCGCATGGCGTCTGGATTCTATAGCGCGATACTAGACTATATTTTTTTGAATAAGTACGTAAAACATTTGAGACTTTGCCAAGTCCATTTGCATACACATATACTGATCGTTTTGTCAACATTTATGGCACATTGTCAGGTTTTTCTTGCTGCTATGGGCGCTTCATTGATATTATTCTGAAGTCATACAAATTTAGATGCATCTCTCTTAGATCATTTTTGGATAAGGTTTTTGAAACAATGTACATGTATTTCAGACGTTCATGTATGGTTTTACCGGCCTTTATGCTTCCAATTACTCAAGTGCATATATTTGCCGCCATTTATTCATGACATGTTTCTTTTTGACTGCCTTTTGGTATTTTGACATGGTTGAATTTCATTGCATAGCAAGCAAGTTTAACGTACCCCTCCAATTTTGCGTGTAAGCCATTGTTTGTTTTACCAAATGTGTATTTCAAAAACATGTAAATTATTTGCTGGCCTGTTGCTGGCAATTGGTTTTATGAATGATCTGATAAGAACATTTTCTATTTTTGCAGTGCAGTATACGTGTACATTATATTCTTATTAAGTAAATTGCCACATGTGGGCCATCAGAATAATTACTGACTACTTAAATGTTAATTCATGATCTAACATGTGAATAACGCACCTATAATGAATTAGAGATATTTGAAGTAAAATAGGCGTGGAATTTTTTCTCTTTAAGGTATTAAGTCTATTGTACACTAACTTATTACTGTATAAACAATGACTTGAAATTACTGACTACTTAAATGTTAATTCATGATCTAACATGTGAATAACGCACCTATAATGTATTAGAGATATTTGAAGTAAAATAGGCGTAGAATTTTTTCTCTTTAAGGTATTAAGTCTATTGTACACTAACTTATTACTGTATAAACAATGACTTGAAATAAATACTTATATAGTTTTCAATTGGATGATTGCTTCAAGTTCATTAGGGATTTCAATTTTATACAACTGGACAATCAAGGGAATCTCGTACATCTTTCTTGCTGAAAATGTCTTTCACATAGTATAGAAGATCATGGCTTAGTGCAAGAAATGCACAATTTCATGGAAAAGTGACTCCAACTGCATTAAATAATTGACATGCCGACTCACCTGGCTGCCATCTTTTTCAGCAAAACCTTGGACAGGGGCATGAATTTCTGTGGATTTTTGCTAATTTCACACATGAAAAGCTCCTGACAAGATTCATCCTCGATGTGCAGCATGCTCAAGTAGTCCTCCACAGTTGCTCCCTAAAAATGGAGCATTCATAACAGTTACTCAACACATTGTGTTTAAGGGGGTCTATTCACCGATTTTTGTGGGCGGAGCCTATGAAATCCTATGGGCGAAATTTTGAAACTTTGA
>JAQGBX010007959.1:0-10957 GCA_034698745.1 Megaphyllum sjaelandicum
TTTAATTAAATTCAGTCATTCTTTATATAGTGACCACCTGTTTACAGTGACTAACATTGCATTTTTTTTGGTGGTCACTCTTAACAGGTTTTACTGTAGTATTCTCTTTCATCCTAAAGGCACGAACAGAGGACAAAACACACAGCGACTTGACCTGGATTTCAACCTCCTCCAAACTTATTTTTCAATTGCAGGACTATTCTGTAGGTCGGATTTTAATATAATTTAGAAACAAAGTTTAATGACATACCTATAACTGTACACCTTAATCATGATAAGAGTGCGCGTATTTACATGCATATACTTGTACAGTGTACATGTATATATTGACTATATAATATATTCATGTATTTGGGAATGACAAATATACGAGAATAATAATTAAAGTATCACGAACTAGGCTATCTCACGAAAAAATCATTTCAGGATGATGAATATACTGTAAATCAATATTTGGCCCAAAGACGAAAGATTCAAATAAAATCAAACATGTCAAAGCAAGTCTTGATAATATTTATTTTCCAAAACAAAATCTTACCAAACAGCCAGACCTTAAAATAATTTTTCAATAAATAATTTTAGACTACCAAAATATGGTATCGATCATATTTTTTAATACAAATTTACCCCATATAGCCCCGAATTGCATATACAGGGTGTTTCAAAAATAATAGTCAATCATTGTATGGGTTGTAGAGTGTACTAAACTGAACATGTTTAGTATAGGAACCTAGGGGTGCCGACATCATTTAAAAAAGTTATGAATGTTTTAATTTTGGAAATTTGTAACATGGGAGTAAACGGAGGTGCCCCTTGCGCATAGCACCTACGTTTGTAAGGAAAACTTTGAAACACCCTGTATACATGAGCCATTGCAGCTATTCCAAAAAATTCGCCATCTTTGCGGAAAAAAAACTCGTACAAGAATGTTAGTAGGCTATTTCGGTAGTCCGATCACGTGAAATTATCTTCCTCTGGATAACTAATCGAATTTTTTGAACTTTTTCATAGTCTCCTAGACGTTTAAGCTACTGAGATGGTGTGTATTAAGCACACATTGAAACCGAAAAATATGCAATTCTCCCGTCCGTACTTCCGAAAATTCGCAGAAATTTACATTTAAACGCAATAAAGCACGCTGTTTATCAAATCTATAAAGACGGTCGCGGCAATAAATATAAACGAAATTTCCGCACGGGTAGCCGTTTACAATATGTGTACGTATACGTGCTTGAAATAATAAACCATCGTTTTGAGGTGTTTTTTTACATTTGAATTCAAACATCAGAGTGTGATGCTATTACGCCAATGAAAAACGAACAATCCAGGACTATTTATCAGCACAAGTTAAAATAAATAGTTCTCAATAATGGTAAATAATTGGATGGCGTGACATTTTCTTTAAAAGTTAAGTTTGCGCACGTACATGTAGAATTGGAAGCGTCTTTACTAAACAATAAATCACAATAAGTTTTAAACTTGCTCATCAGCAATTTGATAAGGCGTATTGGATAAAAAAAACTAACGCTGGCATATCCCATAAATATTCCCACAAATAGTCTAATACTTATTTAGTAAGTACATTGAAATTCCATTAATGATTGATAATTTTATAATTGCATAATCCATACGGCCTGAAATATTCAAATGTAAAAACAACTAAGCCCAACAGAAACACTTACATGTAAGTTGGTGAATTCGATGTGCTTACATACAGTATATATACTGTACATGTACCGGTAAGTAATTGTAAGAAGGAACGTTGAATTCGATTATTAATTCTAGGCAAACATTTACACGTACATGTACATGTAGGCCTAAGTAAGACTTGGCTCAAGTTAGCTGACATTTAAAACAACGGTTATCTTGTTATACTGATATAAATGTAAAATTGCTCGTATAGTCAAATGTGCTTTTCCGTTTTAAGGTGAATGGTTTTCACCTCCTTGACGTTCAAGAAAAGAATTAAGTTTGTGTCATAAAAATGTTCGTATGGTAACATTCCCGCACAACTCGGCACAATTCTGAAGTTGGGGAAACCCCTACCGAAACTACACGAGCGCCGCCTGGAATCCAGAGCATCTGGGATCAATACCTAGCGATGAAATTTTGAAATGTCGAAGTCCATTTCTTCGGAAAAATCATTGGACAAAAAATGTGCCTGCAATTCAATAAATTTGCGCAACGAACTTCCTATCTAGTAAACATTCCACTATTTTCCCAGCAGAAAATTGGCTGCCCCACTTTTTTTTCCATAAAGTTGACCGAATGTGGGTCGACTAATATTCACTGATAACATTAACCCTGAAAACGCCAGACTGCCAAAGCACGCAGGCCCTCACCACCGATGCACGACGCAGCAATATTGGGCAATCAGTGCATGATAGATGCAATTACGCAATGGATGCCTCCATTGTGTAGCACTAACGATCGATGAATAAAACATGAGCGCAATTTTGCGCATTCCGCGCAACAAATCCGCTAACTCGATGTTGGGATATTCTGAACAACTCACGCATGTGCAGTGCTAAAATGAACGACGCGTGCGTATCAACGAGGAAAATGCGTTGAAATATCAAGGAATCTAACGATCTCTTAGTCTAGCTGATGCTCTATCATAAAGAGCAAAACTTAATCCCCGTACTCGATTAAAAACTTGCATAATTGTCTTCGTTCATCATAAGATTTCCAAGATCAGAACTGTAGAGAGCGTAATGAAGAAGCTCAGCTTGAAAAATATCATAAATATTTTAATTGGGATTTTTGCTGAGTACATGTAATGCTTTTAAAGCGCCATAACCGAGCTACCATCGGTGGTAACTAATACATGTAATAAAGCACAATGGTTGGATTGGTGCGTGGTAAGTGCAGCTAAGTGAAAATTATTTGCATACTTTTAGGGGTGGATAGGCTTCATATCTAGTGCCCTAACGACGAAATACAATTCATATTATCCAACCCCCTCCCCTCCCAGAAAAAAATAATTATGCGAGGTGTTTCTAGGTGCAGATCAAGTGTCACGACACAAAACGAGCAAAAATTGGAGTCAGCAATTTGGAGTTCCCTCACTTACCCCCTGAGTCATCGTACGTCACACCCTCATTGGCGTTGCCCATACCTAAGTAGTAAAGACAGGACTCATGGGTCAGTAATTTCCCCCGCACATTCATCCATATTAACACAAGCCTCGCTGTTTGAATTGAGCTGGGTCATAAACGCAATCCATGATTTTCAGCTAATGCAAGATATCTTAATCAAAGAAAATGGACCCATCCAATTATGCTTGATTTACGATATACGCTCCGAGACGCCGCATTATTTCTGGTATATAAACTGGCAGGTGGTCACCCCACTGCCGTTAAAATCTCGTATCATCTTGGCAAATAATTGAGCTTAAGGAGTAACAATACTGTACTTCCTATTAACAGTAAATTCTAACATCCCAGGCTTAGATGCCATGAGTGATTGCCACCATTTGGGGGCGAGGACGTTTTTCCGGGCAACAGAAAAGCCAAAAAGTAAACGGTGATGCTACGTGATCCCATTTCTCCAATTCAACTGCGGAGGCCTGTATAATATGAAACAAAAACATTCTCATACAAGAAAAATTTGTATGCAAAAATAAAAAGAATGAAAACTGTAGAGTGCAAAATTTTTAAAATGGCCATGCTTGTTGGACGTTTCATAAAGTAAAAATGGTGGTTTACATTAATCGGTTATTTTTTCAAGTCTAAAAATGCATGCGCTAACACTCCCAATTATCTAGGCTGAAAATACAAACAAAGGGTAATTCGGGATAATTAAAAATAAAAAAAATATTTTTATTGATCTAATTCATGCATTAATATAACCATATTTTGAAACGAGTGAAGGTATGACCAACATTTTGATTTACACCACACTATGGAACTCTTGTCTACATATAGTGAGAACTACCGAAATCTTAATTCCAAAACAGATCTTCCATAAAACAATAAAAATATCTCACGTGTTTCGAAGCTGTAAAATGCTCACAAATGAACACAAATGAACTGTATCATACTGTATATATCGCCTTTTTTTCTGAAACATTCCTGAATGACGTCACCCTATGTTCAATAATCAAGTTTGCTTTTCTTGTTTTCACGTAATAACAATATCCAATGCCATTTCATTTTATGGAGCATCCATTTATGATATAAAACGCGAGCAAAACCTTATATGTTTGACCCTTTTATACTGTATATCCCAAAACGTCATAAATGTCATATTTTCAAAATACACAAATAACCGATCGTATTATATTGCAAGAACATCGAATTCTTCAGAATGAACCTTTTGGAAGTCTTCAAAGGGATAACTTGAAGCACACAGATGTTTTAAAAGGCTTTTTTCTTGAAATAATCGCTTGACTATTATATAAAAATCACGTCATCCATAACGTACTAAAAATCAGAGGACTAAAAAGTAAGAGAATAAGACTTATCAAATGATTTTTTTGGCAGAAGAGTGGATTTTTCCACTCAGTATTCAATGAGGATATATCCGAGCAACGGAAATGGAAAAGGCCAGTTTCCGTTCAGTCGAAAATGAAATCTGAAACCCTAATTGAGTAAAGTTAAGAACTTCGTCTGAAAGCAGAATGGAGCTACGATTTAATTCTAATAAACAATTTTTTTTTGCCTTTCGGAAAGAAATAGGTGCCATCTTCGGAATCGTGCATCAATGCAATTAAAGATGAATTCGGAAAATCATTTTCAAATTTCTTTTCCTTTTATAAATGAGCTCAATTAGAGAGCGAATTACTTTAAACGTAATAGCAAGTTACATATACGAAAGTAACTTTAAACCTACTTTAATTGCAGTGGCACGCCAACTTCATCCATATTCGCGCAATCGTATTTCGAGTTTCTGGTTTTACGTTTCACGTGACTAATTTGACTGAAATCCACATGAATGCGGTTCTATGGTAATTTTATGCCACGCTGGAGTTGCGTACCGCAGGGTATTTATCGTTAATCTCGTCAAATAGAAGATGAATCAAATGCATTAACTTTTCTTCTTTTTATATCACTTTGAATAGACATAAAGGATTATATAACCGCGCGTCAAGCTCGTATTAATTTAGTCAAAAGTGTCGTAGAAGCCATTTCGTTCGACATTTTTAGCAAGCTAATTATTAAGCGCTTAATTGTTTTTCCCAATATTGATTAACTATAATCCTAACAGCAACAACTTGGCCAAATTTTCCATTTCCCTCTGATGAACAACGCATTGCACCGGTGTTTAGACCTAGTGCAGTTTACAATTCTCTCAGGATTGATAAATTAAAGCACCACATTACCCACTTTAGAAAATGAAACCTGTTAGACCTCATAATCTTCTAATTAACTGTTTAATTAGAGCTGCTGCAGCGTAGCACATAAAGGATAGTGATGTTTTTAATTAATACAGTTCTTATATGTAAATAAAGTTTTCATCGGCTACCATGTACGCTTAACGGGAAAAAAACGTAACATAAAAGTAGGCTTCTGTTTCAAGGACATGCAGAAATTTGAGGCAAACAAAAACCATTCCATTTTCTCTCTTCGTTATAAGCACACATTTTGATTCAATAACCATGTTTCCGTTAATGTAGAGCAGAATTTACTTTTAGAACAATTATTCACTGTATAAGAACGCATGTACGTAATCATTTTTAAGAAAAATCAATTAGCAATGCCCTATGATGCTTTAGTTAATCTGATTTCAAAGTTAAAATCATTGTACACGTGCATGCACGTATATATACTGTTTAGGTGAATTCACCAATATTAAGGGGAATACACGTTTTCATCGAATAATTGATTCATTGAAGGATTTTATGTATAGACCTACATGCATGTATTTCGATGTATGTTTGTTGGATGTAAATTTGGAAATGAAAATAATTGAAAAGTGATAGTGATGGAGCCAGGAAAAATATTGGAGAAATCTGCAACAAAAAGAAAGCATCTTCACCGTAACATTGAAAAAAAATTCATTTTTTGGGAAAAAAAAAACTTGGCAGGTTATCACCTCCTCTCTTTCTTCGATAATGACTGCGGCATGTGGCGCAGTTTTTCGATATATTTTACTCAGCCTCTTCCATGGAAATTTCGCTTCTAAGGGAAATCTCTAAAGCCTATCACTTCTGGAAGGCTATTTAAGAGGATGGATAACATCCATTTCTCTGAAGAAGGCTTCGTATTATCGTTTAGATTCAAGCATGAGGGGCGTGTACATCAAATCCATCACGTTGCGATTCAAGTCTCGTGATCATGTACAAGGCCATTGGAAGTAAGGCTGAATAGGGATAAATAATTAGGCAATTCCTGTCCCTGTATGAGAATTATGAAAATGATAGATTTCTATTATCATAGAAAAGCGAACAGGAGCGTGAAAAACTTTGGTACTAATTGCTGCTTCCTCGCGTGGGCCAAAATCGAAAGTTCGAATCGCAAGATGGCTACTCGCAAGATTGTACTCGCCTGGAAAACTGTATCCGTTGGTATTTTTAATGATATCGGTAAGTATAATTAGTCGAAAGTTACATGGACTTACATTAACGATCTAACGTTAATTAATTTGATGCCGACCTGGACTCCTAAGATGGCGTCAATTTTTAAGTCTCTTGTATTCTGATTGGTTGGTAATTTCATAGTACGATCATAGCTTGCGTGAAAAGGTTGTAATACCGAGCAACTATGAAGAAAAAGTAGCCTTTTTAAGTGGCTTTATTTTTATGATGCCCCATAGATTTTTCAACCCATTAGGATGCATAATGGAGATAGTCTCACTAGTTCTATGTGCAAATAGAACTATATTGCTTCTATCAGGGGGTAAGGGAATTACCTTATTTAGGCAATTCCCATAATTGCCAAAAAATGCATACAATTGAATATGTAATAATACTCAGAGATTGGAGCAGCAACTCAGCGACACGCCAATTTGGTTCAAACTCGGGTTGTATAGTGACTAGTGAGTAAAATCATGCTGTATTTGATCTATTTCATTATTTTAACTTTATTTTAATTTTTTTATTTTTAAAATAGGCTTGTCTTACTTGCGTTGTTGAGAATACAATGTTTAACTTCGGGGTGAATGATTTTTTTTAAACAAAAAAAGCAGCACAATGTATATAATGCAACAATAATAAAATTGTTTTTTGTTGGAATGCTAAAAACAGGCCTCAAAGAAATCGCGCGAAATTAAAAATCGAAAATGTGATGCTCTCATTACTAGAGTTCGTTATATTTTTCGAGTGACTGAGTAGTTTAAATTAGGCGAACAGAAACTTCTGTAATACAGAAATGAAAGTCCGCGCATTTGAATTTTATGAATCTATAGTTCTATACAATAGAGTCTGTATAAAAACAAAAAAATCTGTTGATCGTAAATATTTTGTCGCTTGTCTTGCAAGAATTTCCCTGTAAGGTGAAGAAGTTCCAGCCTTCAAATTTTTCGAGTTTGCCCACTTTTGAAGGTGATGTAAACATGCCACCATTAAAAAGGTCATATATATTCTCTCGAGATCGAGTCAACGCTTGACCACGCTGGTGCATTACTCACTGTTCAATAATTTCCGAGAAAGAAAATTGAAAAATAAACAATAATATGGACGCAACAACACGATCGAAGCATTACAATTTTAAAGTCGTCGAGGGGATGTTGACGACCAGTTTAAAAGTTGTCCACACCAACCTAAATGCACTTTCCAGTGGAAATTGAAAATTCGAAATTGCTGAGCTTTTTTACGACCTACGTTCTGAGCCTGTCGATAATAACTCAGGAGGGCACCGAGGAAAACTATTAAAAAACGACGAGGAAAATCACTCCTATATATCGACGAAATAGAGAACATAAAACTGCATCTACGACCAAATGTTTTCCCAAAAAGCTCCCAAACAAACGAATGAATTGGATGGATTAAGCCTAGAGCACTAGCTCACCGCCTCTATAAAAAAGCCTCAACCTCGGTGTCATCTTCTCCAGGTGCAGTTAAGCATTTCAGATCAATAGTCCTGTAGACGAAACCATGAATACGGGATTATTTGAACAATGCCTGCATGGCTCCGTAAACAACACTTCACCGGCGATAATGGCCCCTCTCTATGTTCTCGGCTTAATTTTAGTGCCCTGCCATGGTCAAGGAAATGAAGAACGGTATCTGGCCGCAATGCCGTTGTAGAGGGTTGATGACTCGACCTGGAAAACTTTCCACGCATGCACACGTTTCGGAATCTTGCCAACAGGGAAATTAACCGTTATGGGAAAACTGTTTCCTTCATCCGTTAAATGCCAGGGCTGCGAGTCGGGGAAATTCCCTCTGGAGTGGAAGTGCCGATGGCTGATTGCAGCGTTGGGATTTCGAAACGGCACCTTGGTCAATTTGCGAGTTTCTATTAGGACGCGTTACCACATTGGCCAATATGCGTGGAATTCCTCATAATCAAATAATGCAGAGAAAGCAATTTTGACCAATCGGGCACGTTGGTAATCAAGGGGTAATTTCGAACGTTGTGTTTATTTCGTAGTCGATGTTTTTAGGGCCCACTGAGGGGCGCTGCAGGCACTTACCGGATAGAGAGCCTGTACTCTATTACCGGGTAACGAAGCTATTTCTTTTTTGTGTGACTTCCACTGTGGTGCCATTATGGAGCCACGGTGGAAAATTGCAACTTCCCAGGAGGAGTAATATTAAATTCACCTCGTCTAACGTGTAATTCTATTGAATGGGACGACACCAAGCACGTACTTTGAAGCGAATTTAAGATCGCATCTACCTCCGCGTCATCTATTATGCATTCCGTGGAAGTGCTTAGCAAGCGGACTATTGTTAAGCCCGCCAGAACTAAATGGAAGAAGTTTATAGCAATCTCTCTCCTGTACACATGAAATATAACGTATAGTTTAAAAATTTTATTATCGGCAATTAATGCTAAATATTAAAATCCAGACCAGGAGTCTAGACGTTTTCTTGAATTGCTCAAAGGCAGTACTGGATTATATACACTTGTAGCTGTACGAACAGGTGCATTCGTTCCATACGTCATTTCTCATTATTCCTTTAGTTACTTATTTTTTTTAGAAATAAATGAGAAAATGTAGAGGATTTTTGAATTTCAGTAGCAAAGTAACATTAACCTTTCTAGTTAAGGATAAAAAAATCCAAGAGTACAACTTGTGCTATATTAAACTAAAAGGGAATTTTCTTAGTTTTTAACATTAGCGGAACGAGCGAGTTGGAGCAAAAATCGAAAATGATTAATTAATTTCAGCCGAGCAATACATTATAGCCACGCCCACGAGGTAAATGACGTCATGTGCACCTTATCTATTCTGTCCAAAATGGCGGACGCGTTTATATTACCACACAAGGAGTTCAGTAATACTAGCAGCAGATTAAATTAAGAGGAGAAAATAGCTAAGCCGTTAGTGCATAACCTGAATCTATAGTTTTAGCAGAGTAGACAAACATTAGTCGACTTCCTTTCTATTCGCTGGGGATTTTCCTCGATTTGATGCAATTTTCGTGAAATCGGCGATAAACGCTAACAACGCGCATAACCTAATTATATTTGCATGTCTCGCGACAATCGCTTAATAAATTATTTAGATGGCGGTGCTGGAGGCCTCTTCAAGAGAAAACTTCCTGTATGAATCCACGCGTGCAATTATCCAAAGAACAAGATGAGGGCTTATCTGGTTTTTTTTTTCAGGGATTTATGTTTTTTCATTTCAACCTCCTTAGTCTATAAGTCTCGCTCTAACGAACGTTTTAATTAGTTCAATCAGAAGAGGAAGGTATTTTGAAATTAAACTCACAACTCTTCCAAAGGAGAATTTCAAGGTTGAAAATGTCATGTATGCAGATTTCATTTCATGCGGGTCCATTTAATTAAGACAGCTGAGTGTCACGGGAGCCCTCAGGGTGGCTGTTACTTTTCAATTCACGCGCGTAGCAATTACGATTTGGGTTTAATGTGAATTAGCGAAATGCCGAATTCTTAAATTACGGAGGATTAATGACTCGAAGAATTCAATTATCTAATCTACTACGTGCGACTGAAATTCCTATCTAAATAGGCCACTAGTGCCTGGCTAATGGAGTTACGTCGCGGACAATATACATGTATATTCACGCCGGCTCGATTCCAGAGCTAATTTAAGTCGCGGTTTTTGCGTTTTATCTTAAGAAAGTGAAACGACAAGAAACCTATAAGTTTAGTCTACTTCACTGGAACAGATTTGTTTAAGAGCACCCAGCCTCAATACTTGAATGTTTCTATGTTCGTTCTAAAACTTTGGGAAGTGACCAGAGGTTATTGAGGAAAGTGGAGCAAGTGGAACAAGCATCTCTGACTGAAGTGGATCAAGTGGAATTTGTATTTTACACTTAGCCTCGACCAACCATCAGTGGCATCCTTTGATATCTTAGTTCCTCACGTGCCAAATAGGTTTGGACTCCGTCATTGGAGTTAGTTAATTAAAATACACTTAGGTTTGCCAGATCACGAGCATCATGCATTGTAGCGGCTAGCGATGCATCAACGTTATTTACACATACATTTTTTGAACTAAACAGTCGAGCACATGTATAACCTATTAAAGCAAACATTCAAGTTAACAAACTGATAAGGCAGTAGAAGGCCATTTTCTTAAATACAGCATCTTCCTAACATGAATTTGCATGTGAAGGGAGCGTAATTATCAATTAAGAACTCCATTGTTTAACAATTTGCTGCATTTGCATTGCAAAAATAAGCAACTAATTAAATTTTCTTTGACGGAAAATTTTTGATTCCATTTACAATGTACATTATACAGTAAAAACCCGATTTTACGATCCTCCATCCTCTGAAACCTCCGTTTTATGAAATAGGCTCCTGCCGACCACACCATGTGTTTTTTGGCTGGCGCAGACCTTAACCTTGGGAAAATTAATTAAATACATTAG
>JAQGBX010007960.1:0-10957 GCA_034698745.1 Megaphyllum sjaelandicum
GATAAGCGTCTGCAATACCACTAAGCGACACAAGTTTTCGGAATCGGAAAACCCGTCGCGTCTTGCACCTACCCTATCAATTATACATGTATGTATACAGCGTTTTTGCGAATTAACTGCGTTTGTCCCGAAAAGTATACAGCTGTATATACCATATGTTTAACGTTAATTTTCTCTCCTAAAATTGAAAATGTCCTACTGTAAATTTTATCAACTCAATTCCTCATATATACAGTGAGCATATATTTGCATTGTTTTCTTTTTGTAAACGAGGAATTTCCCCAACTGGGTTGGATTTCGGAATTTGCAAGTTAGCGGGGAGAGAGTAAAAATTGGCTCCACAACCGAATACATGTAACATCAATTGACCCAAAAACGATTTGATTAACAGACCATCGATCTTCCTGTACTTGTGTAAATTGGTGTACATTTCTGTTGTTAACTGATCATTTTGTAAACGTAAACAAATAATGAGGAATGCAGATTGCATTTGTCTTTTTTTAATGATTTACCTGTACTCATTTAGGAACTTTATTTTACTAACTTTTTTGGGGTCAGTACAGGATCGTAAAAACCGGAAGCGTACAGCGACTTAAGCGTCAAAATACGAAGTCATGAATTTGCAATTTACACTGCATACAAAGACATGTATACAAAATATTGATACGAATTTTAAAAAATAGTAAAGCAAATTCTGCATTTCGCGGAAAAAAAAATCACGAGATTCCCGGTAGTGCATGCAAGTGGAAGATTACATGCAAAAAACGTCGATCGCACTTGCGTAACTTTACAACCCCATCAAATATACATGTACATGCAATACCGTACTTCGCAATATCGGAGGAAGACAAACTCAACTGCGATGTTATTTTTATTCCTCCTTCCGCGAACATTTCCCTTCATATTTGCATATCGATTTGCATGTCAAAGTCAATAAGGAAAATAAGGAAACATCGTTGCTTCCATGAGCTACAAAGTTTGCAGGCGGCACCGAAAGCATGACAGACAGTTTCTTGTATTTGATAATCAATATTAGTTATGATGCAGATTCAGGCTTATCTTATCGCAACATGCTCGCGCCAAACTCAATTAAATGCTACTATTGGTTCACGAGGGACTTAACAGGAAACCGCCATGGAAATAGGCCTAAGCTCCCCCTATTAATTGATCTGCCAATTTTCAACATATATACTAAATGCAACTATCTGCAAACACGCTGCAGCTCAATGACACTCGAGCAGTCGAGCTAAATTGAACCACAATTTTAAAGTAGCAATATTATCTGCTGCATATTTCCGTTCCTATAATTAAGATACCGACAATTAAGCTATACGACATTTTAAACTGCTATAAATTTTTAAAACGACAAGCTGAAAATTCAGCTTCGATTGTGGACGTTCACGGTCAGCAATTGACTTAATGGCACGCGCAGTGCATCCTGGGAATAAGATTAAATTGAATCCTATAATTTTAATTATACACTGTATGCATGTATGGAAGTTTGAAAATCTATTAAATTCTTTAAGTAAAATCTGTTGAACATTTAGAAATGGAGTTCAGCTTCCGATATCCTTCCATTAAAAATTATGTGAGGATAATAAACCTATAAAAATTCCGAGGAACAGAATAATAACATCGAGGATGTTGCCCGCATTTTATGATATTTATAGTGTAGGCTTCAGAAAAGTAATTTTAAGTTTATTTTCACACAAAAATAAGACGGTAAATGTAAACACATAAAATATGCACATGCAAGGTAGCATACTGCTTCATTTGAACTACAGTGCATATGTAGTTTTATTTAAGAGGTAAATTATGCATACATTATTTATTTGTGAAAATATGATTATACAGTTAATAAATGTATTGTTTTTCAGCAAAAATCATTAACACCAAAACCGGAAATTGTGGAAAACAAATTCAACATTGTCCAATTTGAGGGAACGGTACACATACATGTGCATGTACTTGTACAAAAGTACATGTAATATAGGGGGGTACTGCATGATATACAGTAAAACCTATTAAAAGTGACCATAAAAAATGCTATGTTGGTCACTGTACACATGTGGTCATTATACAAAGAATGCCTGAATTAAATTAAAATAATGAACATGTACACTGCACTTATACATGTAGACTGTAATATATACACGCAGTAAAAAAACAAAACCAAAAAAGTACAGAATCATCATCAAGGGTTAAAGCAAGATGTAACGTGACTCATCCGTTGCAAAAAAAGACAACACACGCTGATCACTATACAGAGAATTTGTATGAAGGAAATGTACACTAGAAAAAACAATACATTAAACAGTGGTCAACATAAACAGGTGGTCACTTTTCCAGGTTTTACTGTAGAATCTCTTTGAATCCACTTTGTATAGTCACGTGTACAAAAGGGATGCATTCACTGGTTTAAAAAAACCTACCGTATAACCCTGAGTGAATTTTTTAAACCAATTATCGTGTCGATCTTGCACATATGACTTCACGACTGCCAAAAAGTGCAATTCGTAAAGCTTTTGTCTGAGTAGCCATGCAGCCTTATTCGTTATGCCACCCATGCAGATTCGAGTAGACTCGCGCAGTGATCGTTGCAAGGGCTGTCACCATGCGGCTTTCTGCTCCAGTCCAGATGGTCAAACGCGATTACCAAAATAAAAGCAGAAAGCCATTTCTGCGATAAAGTGCTTCGACAAGAGCAGCCTAGAAAGGCCGTAGCTTTCTGCGTCTGTGCAGAAACTCAGCTACAAATTGAATTTATCAACGGATCTCATCAGCGGTGGCTCCCTTCCTTCACCATTAACTGTAATGGAAAGCCCATTAGGGGGCGGCGAGATAGACATCGATGGCTCGTGACCAACCCATGTTATTAACTCCCCCCAAATTGTATACATGGCCGGCCTAGGCCTCCCTCACACCCATCGACATTTGAATACGAAAATGATGAACGCACAGTACATGGTGGACGAAGCCAGTGTTACCACACCCCAGCACGATTTCTGAGCAATGAGGGATTTTGCCAGAGTTGCCTAGTAGCTCAGCAAAGGACACTTTCAGTAAACAAACAAAGAACTTGATGACATCAAAATGGCTACCAATGTCATGGTGATCTTGTTCAACCATACACCCGCAGACTTCAGCTGCGCAACTACATTTTATGAATCATCTTTCGTTTTATGATTCAGCAACTCTTATGAATCATGCAATCTACATGTATACACTACAGTATATTGATTGTACCGGGTACTTCATAGCATTTTAAGCCGCTGTCATTTTTCATTATTTGCAATGATGACAGAAAGCATTTATCCTTAGCAATTAACTATACGAATATTTTTAAAACGCATTTGGTGTAAATTTAAGATGTTTGCTTCTTAACTGTTTATAGCAAAATAAACTGCATTAATTTAAATGAATATGAAATGGAACAGCGTTTCATATTTTTTTAGCTATCTTTACATTTCCATAGTTTTTTTTAAATTTAATTTGATTGAAAAGTAAGTTTGTCCCTAAAGATATAAATTTCAGGCTTTATAGGGACTGCAAATTTTAAAGAAACGCAAAAAGGAAACTTTTTTTAAGATTAACAAACTGTGTTCACGTTTATTAAAATAAAGTTTAGGCTTTAGGGACTGCAAATTTCAAGGAAACGCAAAAAGGAAACTTTTTTTAAGATTAATAAACTGTGTTCACGTTTATTTTCGAAAAAAAAGTAGACGGGAATCATTCAAAACTGTAGTACATAAATCGAAATTATTCCATATATTTTGCATACACTGTATATAGATTGCTATGCTATATTTAGATATGTACTGTTTTATACAATATAATACATGTACCACAATAAGCATCAGAATTGTATTTGAATACTGCATAATTTTAGGGATTCTCAGACATGCTGTGCGCATCGCATGTTGGCAGACAGCGAAGCTCCGAGTACCCTTTATAAAGTACGAGTTTCTAAATAAAGTTTATAGGATTATTTCGTGTCTATACTGTATTTAGTCTCAACAAATCAATTTCACCAACTCGAAACGGTGAAACTCGGGCCATTGTTCCATCCTGTATTCGAGTATTAAATTCTTCCCAAAACACAAACTCACTTCACTGTTTTAAGGTACATGTATCAAATAAAATTTCGTTAAACTCGCGTTATATGGCCGCAAAATGGTTCCGTGACAAAGAAGCTTAGCGTGGAGCACTCGAGACAAAAGCAACCGGAATTTCATTCGCTTCGGTTATATAAATTAGAAACATTTTGCTTTCATTGAAGAGTGGCTGGCAACAATGGCAGCCATTGAAAACAACAGCTGCGAGATTGAGCTATAATAACAATTCTGGAAGCTGTCAAGACCGAGCTGTGTTGGATTTTTTTTTTGAAAATATTTGGCAAGCGTAATAACACAAACAGACCCACCAGCGCAAGTTAGAAATAAAGTGAAACACTGCAGTAGAAATACGAAAAAAAAATGAGAGAAGTGCTGAAATAAACGCGTTGAAACAAAGAACATTAGTGCTGGTTGGAAGCCGGAAAAAAGACTAATAGCTAAGTCGAGTGAATCGTCGTTATTTCGCTAAATAATGGTTCGTGTGTATGTATAGCAGAATTAACTACGAACAGAGAAATGTTTGATGTACGAACTAAGGCCCATCTTTCAACTTTGCCTTAGTTTAAACTCATTCACTTCCAACTTTTTTACGTGCAATGGATTTTTTTCCCCCCGAATTCCTCGCATTTATTTTTGGCACGAAAACGGGTTAGCAAATGGCTTGGCAAAATACACATGGCACCGATCCTCTGAGCTCCCAAAAAAATAAAAAATAAGAAAATTAGGGAGGCAGAAGGATATGGTGTGAAAAAAAGCATCATGTATTTCCGACTGAGGATGAAAAAGATGTAAAAGAACTCAAGAAAAGTTTTCTGAGCGAAAACTTGGGGAAACTATGTTTGAGTGACAATCTTAAGTGGATCTTTCTTCATTTCCAAATCAAGCTTTCACATTTCACTTCAAATGTACTCATTATCGCCAAGTTGTTTAGTTTTCCCAAAATTCGCAGAATCTTAACTACATGTACATGTATATACATTTTCTCATATTTCCGCATTTTTCCAATATGCGCGTATTCTCAGCATAATAATCATGTTATCATTTCCAGACATTTCTATAAACTTCATTCTCGTCTTTCTCACACATCAGCGCATTATTTTCTTAAGAAATACATGCAATTCACACGCAATAAATCTTTTGCATTTTTTCTCAAAACTATTCCAATTCGTCCCAGTTCGCTTAAGTTCTAAAAAATGTATCATTGATCAAGTTCTCCAAACCTTCTCGTTTTCCGCAAATAGACCCAATTTCTCAGTATCTTCTATTCCCACATTGCAACCAGCTCCAATTACTCGGTTGTTTGTAATTTGCACATTTCAAAGAGCCATTAACCTCAGTATCTTTAATTTTCACCTTATATCCTCAAACGGCCGCAAATTCCTCAGTATCTGTTAAGTGCCACCTTGAGAGCATATTTCTTAGTACTGTTTCTGTATATCTGAAATTTTCACATTTCCTCAAATAGCCATTATAATTTAATTACGTCAACTTCCTCAGCACTTATTATTTTCCTCATCAAATTCATCTCAATCTCTTCATTTTCTCATTATTTACATCTTATTTACCGATTGGGAGCAGAGTGAAGCTTATTCCAGTCGCTTGCTAACCGATTTCGAACCAGTGTCGCGTAGTGGTATTGCAGACTCTTACAACTAAGCGACACTGGTTTTCAAGCGACTGGAATAAGCTTCACCCTTATTATATACCTCACTCTTCCCATTTTTGCAAATCCCACAAATCCCAAACGCATTTCTCGACTATCTTATCCTCCAATTTGCAGAAATTTTCGCATTGATAACAATATTCACGACCGGATTTCGAGAAAACGTAATTCAATGGCCTCGTGCCACATCCACCTAACAAAAAATACACAAAATTTCGAAGGATATGGAAAACCGAAAATAAACCGCATCGTATACATGTACATGTATATCGAGTATCAAATATTTACACGACCCACAATTATTATGATGCGCTAAATAAATAATCAAAAATATATGTATATTATAGATGCTGGCTCTGTTTTCGCACGATAGCAATAACTATAGCAACAATTTCTTCCATAGTTCGCAATATCCGTATATATAGAAGCACGTTCCCATCCTCCTCAAATATAGATCGAGTTAGCCCGGATATCGACTGTTTGTTTATACTCTATCTATACGAGTATATAAACGTGACATGTACAACGTTGACGACCAGCCCTTTGCTGGCAAATTTATTGTAAACTTTCTTATTGGCCCAGTTATTGCGGGCAATGGAAAGCTTAATAACATATTTAAGAGTGGATCTGGTTGAAAAATTCATGAACTCCATATAATACGACGGAAAAGAAAAAAAAAACATCTATACGTGGAAAATCCTGCCCTATATCGACGAATTCGGCTGCGAGTTTATTACATTTGCAGCGGTAAAACAGTGCATTAAAGCTAGAGAGAATTGCGCACGGTTGACATCTTTCGTTGCCATGGCAACGTCCTTTTGGGGGCTATAGGGCTTTAGTCAATACATCTTCACTATACATCGCGAAATTTGGCACGGATTACCCTTCCACTTCCCTATGTTGGGCTTGCTCGAAAAAAAAAACATGCATGAAAAGCTGTCTGTTCTATAGATATGCAAATTTAATTAATCGATTGGATTAGTAGTACGAAAGCAGGTTGCATCAAGGATCCTTTTTAAACGGAAAGCTTACTGTACGATTTTATACCCATGATGCTGAGTTTCAGAAAATAGAACATGAAATATTGCCATCATTTATTTGTTATTGCCATATACATGTAGGCCTACGGACTTTTACAGTATTATAGAGTGCATGGAACCGACAAGCTCATAAAAAAAACCCGCTTTATACGAATTTCTGATAGTACGAATACGAACTCTTTTCCAGTTCTCGTTCAAGAGTATGGACGAATTACATTATATTAATTTATTCGTTTAAGACGAATTCCGAAATCGGATATTACAACTGTTCATCTAAAACGAATACATTATTCAGTTTGATCTCAAGCATTACAATATCACACTTTTTTCAGTCCCCCCGTCTTACAGTATGCCAAATAAAATTAATATATTCGTTTAAGACGAATTCCGAATTCGCGAAGAACTGTTCATCTAAAACGAATGAATTATTCAGCGCCCAAGCATACTAGACAATATGAAACAATATATTTTATAACTGGGAATTCTTTGATAAAAAGTTGCAGCACCTTCCCATAATAGTGATGTTCAGGATATACTGCACAAGCAGTACCTATGAAGCATTTATTTCGATTGGATGCATGCAGAATATACGTATGAACATTATTTCAATTAATTGACATAAATAAACTAGTTCTTCCAAACAAAAATATATTTATGCAGCAGTCCTGTACGTGTACAAGGTGTCCTCAAAGTCTCAGAACAATTTGTATTGTATAATTATAATTGTTCGGAGACTATTTTAATCGTTGCTGAATAGTAATTTGTCGTATCAAATTCATCAAAGTGTGAAATGATCCCGCATAGTTTGTTACTCAGTAGAATGCTGTAGACATTAAAAACAAACCATTTAAACTTGTCCATTAATTTGCACGTGAATCTCTTGCTATTATACATGCAAATCCATGCAATTTAAAATATTGTTGAACTGTAGTTAAGATACTCACGTGTGTTCAGAAAAAAACAATTAGCAACGTGTTTCGAATACCATTGTTACGTGCAATTTGGTGTTGTGTAATAAAACGTTTCGTAATAAATGATATAAAGTGCTTGGACGCCTCGTGCAAATTTGCACTATTGTAGTTTTTTTTTTTAATGTAATGCTTTTTAATGAGTAGGAACATGTTGTTTCATTTTGTCATACACAGCACGATCAAAGCAGGCTAAATTTACAGTGATGTGAATAAGCCCCGAGGCTTCTTCGCACGAATCTGGCAACACTGCCCAGGTCGGGAGGCTGCCCAGCATGGGGGAATTCAAGGAATGAAGAGAGAAAAAGAGTAAAAGATGGTATGTTCTAGACTTGAACGAAAGTAATTTATTGTTTTCTACGTATCCTCTATTCGTATTTGTATTTCTTTTGTCATTTATTCAGTTGTTTCCATGATGTTTTTCTGCTAGGCCTAAGGAATTTCGGTATAAATAAGGGAAGGAGTGGCATTAGTTATCTGGTCACATCCACAGTTGAGAGTAGACCCTGGCAAAAAATGAGGAATTTATGGAGAATATTAAATCAAGAAATTGTTCGAAATATATGGAGAAGAGAGGAAAATGGTGACCAGCACCTTTGTCAGGACATGTCAGGAATTCTGGATTTTGGGAGTTTAACGATCGTTCGTGACACTCGTGGCTTAATGGGACTTTATCTCTTTAAAATTAATTAATACTTTATTCAAACGTGGAGCAATTTGCGACACGAATTTGTTCTGATAGAACCGAAAATTATTTACACGTTTCAGAAGAATGGGAACAAGTAGAGCAGATCGAGATAATCAAAATGAATTATCATTAGCGTCTAATGGTTGTAACCTCGTAAACTGAACGATTTAACTGCCCACTTTAGACTTTAATTAGATAATTCCCAGTTTAACAGCTGTACTTAAACAAGTTCACGTTTTTTAAAAAGCTGGCCTTCGCCATTTGACAACTATCGCAGTTCAAAGTTTTAATTAAACCGAATGGCATTACAGCGGTGTATTTTATGGCAAACTGCAGATTCGTCATTTTTTCTTCTTTTGTTCCTGACCGAAAAATTGAAATTTCAGGCAAATCGCTAAATTTCAAAGCGCAGGCATGCATCGGTTTCATCGTGTTTTTGGGTAATAAAATAAATTAAAGTTTTGTTAGGTTATGAAACGCGTTAAGTTTTTGTACGAAATTCTGCAAGGTTTAGATTTCATATTCAACAATTAATTAATTTTGGAATTTTTCTTATTTTTTAATAAAATTATTTTTTTTTTCTTCAGACTTCTAAGTAATGTAATTAACAGTAAAAATAATGTTATTATCAAAAACGGATTTTTGCTTTCAGAAAAATTTTGTGGATAGCGTTTTGTTTGGTTTCTCAAAAAAACGGCAAAAATGTTGTTTTGAGAAATTGGGTTAGTAGTTTTATTTCTATAACTAGATGTATGAGAACAAATTTAAACAAAGAATTACCATATGTTTTTTGTTTTCCCAAAAATCCACAACAACAACATTTTCGTTGATTTAATGAAGTCAGTAGCTCGATTACCTCAAATTCGCAAAAAAAAAAAAAAATTAAGCATACATTAGTTATGTTAAAATTATTCCCTATGTTTTTACACAAAAAATGTCCCCGGAATTCAACAGCGAATATACAAAATCTGCAGTTTTCAATCTACTTTCATCACCGATTGACCCTCCACCTGGCGGCTTACATCGAAAGGAAAAAACGTGCAGAATTTCACTCAATATCATTTGATTCGACGTGCAAATTGACCCGTGTAAAAGATTCAAGCAGAGTGGCACATTATGTCACATTTACTCGTGTTCATGCACATTAACATAGCGTGCATTTCGACAATTTGAGCTTCATGTACCTAATGTTTCGGTTCGGTAACAGCGCCACCTACAGCCAGGGGCAAATATGCGACTTCCAGAAGCATTTCGCTAAACAGGTGTATTAATCGAGGCAATTAAGTTGACATTTTCATTAGAAAATCAATGCAATACAGCAATTACAGAGTGCTCTGCTAATGAGTTGACTAATAAAAACACTTCTGTCAAAAAACATAACCTTCAGAAACGATAATGGCCATCTCACAACACGCACGTGACGCACGTAATCACGCGAGCTATTACATGACACGGTTTCAGAATCCGTTTTGTGTCATTTTTTTACGTTATTTCGCCTCGGCATGGCAATTTTCAACTTTTCACCAATTTTTTAACGAAATTTTTATCTGCATTTTCCTTTTATGTCTAGGTATATACCTCAGGCTTATCAGAATTCACTAAACACGCTCTTTCCTTTCAGCGAATGCCTTTTTTGCAAATTTTTTTTCCAGGGTAATTTCATTTATAAGCGGTGTAAATGCTTCCAGGTAATTAAAAATGCCGTCATAGATGAAATGGCGTAGAAGTATAAACGTGAGCCGCCACTCTGGCTAATGTAATGGGAATTACATGTTGTGTTTTTAAAAGAAAGAAGGCCAAAAAAAAAAGAGAAGCAGCTTCACTTAATCCTATAGGTCTTTTTTTATCTTTTTCCCCTGTAGGAATGATTTATCGTGTATAGGATTGCAGGCATGCCATATGGCTACCAAGTACAAGAAAAATAAGATGTAGGCTATGTAATAGCGTAACAGTAAGAAAAAAGGGGAGGACAAAAGTCTGATGGCAATTTCGATGTAAGAAATGTGCAGACATGTTATATTAGAGGAAGGTTGTTTTATACGACTAAGCCACGAAAGGGGAGGGTTTTTTTTGCAGCAAATTGAAAAAAAAAGTGCACTTTTGACGTTTGACGATATATTTTACTTCATGTATATTGCGCCATATTACTCGCAGAAATAGCATTAGGTCACACTGTGAATTACAGGGTGCTGCGTAAGCCTATAGGTGCGACGTATTTGGATTTCAATCCAAAAATTAAAATCTATAATCTGAAAATGAGATTAAAATGGACCCCGAATATTTCTTAAATATTAAGGGTACTCAACAGATGAATTGCGCCATTTGTCGACTCGCAGAGATAGCATTAGATCAATTCAATTCAACTCAGTACCCTACAGTCAGCAATTTAATGCCATATGGTAGGAAGGGGGGGGGGGTCAAGCCCATTTTTAGGAGAAAGCTCCTACATGATTTGCGACTTAGTAATCATTGTTAAACTGAAC
>JAQGBX010007961.1:0-10954 GCA_034698745.1 Megaphyllum sjaelandicum
AGTGGAATAACATGTCTACGAAACACATTTTTCCGATTTCAAATCGGACATTTGGTTTTTGAGAAAAAACAATTTTACTCGATTCCTGCAGGTGAGTCGATTTTTTTTGCACTCGAGTGTATATATATCAGATGCACAGATTAGCGAAAAATAAAAAAAGTCAAGTATTATTGCACAATATTGGACTCTGATATTTATTTTCACTAATGATAATTGACATTTAATTAAATGTGCAATACTCATTTTAGAACCAATGCATAAACATCCGGAAATTTTCATGATGGTTATTAAAATTTTATCTTAATTTAACCAAACGGAATAAAATATGTATTTCAGAGCAGTAATTATACACTAAACACTAGTGAAATTATCAATCAACATTTTAGCAAATCAGTAAAATTTTATAAACTTGGAAATTCAAATACTGATCAGCTTACTAAATTACACTGCATCATGTCTTCTCCAGAAACATAGAAAATATATTCAAATTGCAATGGATCAAACGGGATTTTTACAAAGAATATTGAGCATCAAGAAATACTTTACTTTTATGAGATCACATAAACAACAAGTGAGCAGTTCACATTAATGAAAGATTTTTTACAACATTATCAAACTGACCAACTCAAGTTGTACCAAATGTTCAACTATATCTAAGGTAAGTGATAATATATAAACTCTTTTATTAAAATATTTTATAGGGGTGTATATTACGATAAAATCATTTTATAAAATTTATAAAAACGATTGATTTGTCAAATTATTGATATATAAATATATTTTCTTGCAATTATTAAAATTATTATAAATTATAAAAAGCTTTGACAAAATTTAAGAATACTATGTTCTCACTGATTTTTTTTTTACTAACAGAGTCCCGTTAAAATAATTAAAAACGTCTTATCACATAAGATGTATTAGTTCCAATCGAATGAATGATGTCCAATAAAAAGCTCGTTACAAGTATGGTGTAAGGTAGATGCTTACTTGCGGAGAAAAACTTCGATTAGGCCGCCATTAGATTCGCAGTGACTGAAAATTGGGAAAAAAACAACACGTTAACAACTGTCTTGCAGTTTCAGCACGTGAATTGTAGAAGGTAAATAATTCGTAATGATATACAGTGCATTTATTTACACTCAAAGCTTCCAGAAATAATTTACAATATTTTTATGATAGCCACTAATGGGATTAAACGAAATTAAATTAATTATTCATGCAATCAAGTTTCATGTTGCATTGAACATGTACACTGGATTATTTGCATACCAAACCGACAGTGGTGTAATTGTACTTGTAATAACTTATGCAGGGCAAGTTATTTATTGCAGACATATTAGTGATTTCAACCTTTGAAAATGAACAACTGATGTAAAACATTTTTTGGCTTTATCAGAAAATATGCCAAAAAAGGTCTGATAATAATGCCATTACGATACCAATAAAGCCATTGCCTGTCGTACCTATAGTTTTGCTTAGCCAAAAATTCCAGTACTGCCGGTTTGATTCTTGGTACGCCCATTGCACTGTGATTTCCTCTGCCAGTGATGATTCGGAGAGTAGCTTGGGTGCTACTTCCTCTTAGAAGTTCTTGTTTCTTAGCACTCAAGAATTCTGCTAATGCGTTAATAGCCTCATTTACATGCAGCATGTGAAGATCTAAAGTATCCGTCTTTCGATGGGCGTTTTTGCTTTCCAGTATCTTCTCCGATGCCCTCTTGTTGGCTTCATGCAATTTTTGAGAATGCACTCGACCCTTATGATGTAAAGAAAAAGTCGTGTAAAGTCTTAAATCAAAATATGGTAATGTATAATGTAGGGTCATCTTTAACCATCCTCACCTGCTGGGAGTAAAAACTAGCAGCGGCCATCATTCCTTTATCATAGGCTTCTTTGGCTTTCAAAAAGCAATCTTGCCGCAGACGATAGTGCAACGAAGCTTCTGTGCGCCAGTCATCATATGTCGGTTCAGAATAATCACTTTCGTCCTCCTCATGCGTTTTTTTCTTACGCCCCATTTCCTGTACGAAATCATGTTTATTGTCTTTCCAACCCACTAATTCCATTGATCTCTCAGTATATCTCACCAACAGAAGGCTTTCCTGTTCAGCAAATTTCACCAGAGCACGCTCATATTCCTCCAGCTGTTCGGGCGCAATGACTAATGTTGGCTTCTGGTCGGGGCAAAATGACACTTCGACAGCTTGTACCGCTTCCGAAAAAGATGAACTGTAATAGTGAGTAATTGTCATTTTTTTAAAATTCCATCAGTGAAATGACTGTAACTCTAGTAATATTTAGTTTTGTGAGTTATTGCTCTATCTTTCTTGCTAAAAATTGGTGAAAATCTTGTTTTCACATCTTTTTTTTATCAATGAATATACAGTCCTGATTCTAGTTAGTTAGTTGTACAGAATTATGTTTTTTTTCAATTTATATACTTGATAATAGGAAAAGAATTTTAATTTTAAGCAGTAAACCTGTAATAATTAAATTCCGATGCTAAAAATACCGGCAGGCAAAGAAAATGGCTACAAATACTGGCATTTTAAGAAATTTCCAACCAAATACAATAATGATTGTGATAAAAAGTACTTGTTAGCTTTAAAAACTTCATCCAGAGCTTTTTTGTCAATCTTTGGAAACATTTCATACAGTTGTCTTCGCTTGATCCGAGAGGCAAGATCTTCTGTTTTTGGAGTTCCTTTCTAAAAATGAAAAAGTACACAATATTCTACGTGCTAATAAAAAAATAAAATTAGTGACGAGTTTTTGGCTCAACAATTACTTGTTAACATATTTAATTTTATGGCATGCGTTGCTCTGTGAATGGAATTTTTAATAGGCCAAAATGTCAAGTACCTCCAGGGTTATTAGAAGATGCTTAGTTTCTAATGGTGGAAAGTGCTCCCCAAGTGGATCTGACTGTAATGTGGTTGCCAAAATGTGATCTTCCTCTTCTTGCAGGCGTTTGGCATAATTTTCATCTAGTTACCGATTAGAAAATTTATAATGGTGGATCAAGTCAAGGGTGGAGTTTACTAGTTTATTTAAAACCTGGCAATACGAACCCAAAGTCACGCTATCCATCATCTTGTCTATTTCTGCATCCTCAGATTCAAATTTAGCCTTGAGACTATCTGTCCAACAACTATGTATGTTTCGGGCAACTTCTGTCGGGATAAATATCCCCAGGTCACTTCCATAATAAGAGGCTAAACAATAGACAAATAACATTTCTAAAATATCGTCATATGAAACACTGTCAACGTTAGAACAATAAAATTATCACATCATTTTTTAAGTAAGAAAGGAAAGAAACTAAATTAGCTTAACAACCATGAGTACAAAATTCAAAAAATATTCATGCCAGTGAAATACGAGTGGAAATGTAACATTTTAAATACCTGGTGATAAGTGAAATCCTACGGGTCCAAACATTTCCTGCAGTTGCATGGCAAAAATTGGGTCGATGCGCAAGAATAGCTTGCTATCTTTCCATGAGCTACCTGGCTGTCCATCTTGAATGGTCACTTCTGTGGATGATTGTTCAGAATATGGTTCTTTTGAGCTGTTATCTGTGCCAGAAGACTCAGCGGCATCATTTATATCCGGACTAATTTCTGCTAGGCCTTCCAGACTGAGGCCACTTTTCTGGAAAAGATCTTCCGCAGGTTTATCGATGCACATTTCGTACCCAGCATCCAAAAGTAAGTCCACGACCCAGGTTAAATCTCCGTTGCACTTTTCATAAATGTCTTTCAAGTATTCATCTGGCACATTGGAAAAAAATGATTTCAAGGCACTTAGTTGATCAATATCATTCATTTTTGGCATTGCATCTTCTAGATCTTTTTGTTTATTGGAAGTTGATATTAGATCTTTGTCCAAAGGCGATGGGTTGCTTGCCAAGCCTTCTTGCGATGATATCATTCTGCTTTCTGACTTTGCTTCATCGCTATTACTATTCTCGATTTCTGATGGGTAATCTGGAACATCCCAATCCGGAGGGATGTCCTTAAAAGCTGCTGCCAGTCGTCCAATGCGTTTTGTTTCAGAAAATTTACTGGCACCATCTAGATGAATCGAATTATCGATGTCATAGGGTGGTTGAATGTATGCTGAGCTGAAGTCCAAGTCCATGAGATCGCGCATGTTTTCCGAGAGCTCAGGTTCAACTGTATTCATTCTATCAGTGGACTTAATGTTTGGATTTATCAATCCATATGTGAATGACGAATTATCATGAGATGTACTTGGGATTGCATTTAATGGCTTAATACTCGAATTATGGGTTTGTGCATGCATTAAATCTGGTACACTTTTACTTTTTTGAAGTTTTTCATTAGGCTCAGTCAATTCCCAAAAGTCAGCTTGGGCATTGTTACTGACCTCACTCCACCCATCTGAATCTGTATCTGAATCTGAACTTTCATAAACTGCACTGACAATGGGCTGCCCGCCACTAGCACCTGCAGCCACGCTTGTTTCAGGCATTTGTGGATTTACTTTTGGTTTCCTTCTTCTTTTAGGATGTGTTTTAGCTTTTTGATAAGGCGTAGCAGCACTATTGCCACTAATATTGGGTGGTCTTACGTTAGTTGATCTATTATTGTTATTATATTGTTCTATCATGCTCCTAACGGTGACCTTACGATCGAAACGCTGCAGCATATTAACTATTTTATCATAGCCTATATTGTGGGTATTTTTCATTGTGAGCTGCCTGGGGTCGTAGCGCCATGGGGTTGAGGGCTCCAACAAACAGATGTAATACTGGTGCTGCATGGCTAATGCTACATAAGGCTCCATTTCCCAACCTAACAAGTTGGTGTTATCTATAATAATTGGGGTTCGTCCGGCTTGCATAGCTCTCATTGTGAGGAACTTGTTATGCGCATGTGCTTCTGGTAGTCTTGCGGGATCGAAGCAGTATTCCCCGTTTTTTATAAAAAAATTATCGGCGCTGTAAATAACGCCTTTAAATCTGATCTCTCTAGCGAGCGTGGTTTTCCCACTGCCAGGACAACCACGTAAAAGCACCAGAACTTTGTGGCCATCTGCAATGCGCATCATGACATACTCTTTCGGGCTCATTGGTTTTTGATACTGATGTTGTTGTTGTTGTTGTCTCCATTGCAGATGCGTTTGAATGTTTTGATTTTTCTTAGCTTGGGCATTTTGATGGATAGCTGGTTTGTTAGTGTTGCGCTTTTGTTGGACACCTTGTGATTTCATCCTCTGAGCAGTGGGTTGATCGCCATATCCTTCTGCAAGAGCCCTGGCAACCTGCACTGCTGCTTGGCCAAAGCCCTCCCACCAATTTAGGCTCGACTGGACATCCTGCTGTGATTTGCCCTTTTTGTTTTGCTTGCCAGCCATAGCGCTAAGCTGTGCTGAATTGTTGCAGTCTGTGATTGAAAGTTGTGAAACGCTTCTTACATCAATGTTAATCTGCTCAGAGGCATCTGCTTCGATAGATTTGTCTGAGTACGGACTGGTTGGGTCCCGAATATCACTGAACACTTCAAGATCAGACACGCCAGTCCACTTTGCCTTGGAATGATGGTCTGGATGGGTGTATGAAAAGGTTGTTTTTAATTTGTCCCCAGCGCTTGTAACCTGGTCTGGCAGTGCGGAAGTACATGTATCAGGACCGGTTGTTGCCTTGCCCAAGTTCAAACTAAGGTCCACTGACTGTGTTTTTTGAGTTGCATCTATGCAATTGCTATACTGTGCATATAAAGGCCTTCCCTTAGTACTTCCCTCAGAAAATTGGTTCAGCTCTTCTCCGTTCAGTGGCCCATCCTCGCAGTAAAGGCCTTCGTTGGATTTGTAAATAGTGGAAAGACGATTTGTGTAAATGGATTTTGCAGATGGTGCATCAGGGCTGGTTTTATTTAGCTGTATAAATGATTAACTACACTAGTATCATTGTCTTACAAACTACGGACAAACGCCTTTGATGGTGCAAGTTCATTCCATGTAAAGATAGTATGGAATCGGGAATTTGTTAAACGAAATTTAAAAAAAAATTTCATGAAAAGAGGTTAATTTATTTGTGCGCTTGACATGGTTCTAATATTGTTCTTCAGAAATAAAAATTGTGTTAATGTATAAAAGAACATACAAAATAATCCAAAATTTATATATTAAAATCGCGAAATAAGCTTGCACGACAAATGGTAACTAGAATATAATATGTACGCTTACGTTAATATTTGCTGCTCTTGCACTTTGCTCCTTGTTGCTTTTGCCTTCGGGCGATTCTCCGATGAGGGCAAATAAGCATTCTAATGTAGCATTTTCTAAAAATAATGGAAATTTATGCAACAATCTTTTGTAAATTGAGGGTTACAATCCATATTGCGTATTATGTATGTTCGAAGATATCATATGCCATGTAACAAACATGCATTTTGTAACCGTTCAATGATTCATCCTTTGGAAAAGGACAGAAAGGGACTTTTTGATCTCGAAAGAATTCCTTATTAGTACTGCATCCTGTGTAGTAGGCCTACAATAAACCTGTTTAGAAAAACATTATTGTTCTTATGCAAATTCACAGTCAATTTGATGGAGTAGATTAAAAATGTTATGTGCAATTTTTTTCTCTCGATCTGCACTTCCATGGATGCAACCATTTCAAGTCATCACCAAGTTCGTTAACATAGTACTATTTTTCATAACAATTACAATCTAATCTAATAAGCAATTGAATCAAACTGATATTTTAAACTTTATCAATTCACCATGGTGTTTATCTTTGTGATGCACTAGCTCCATTTATATTGTTTCAGAAAGCAGTTGAACTGATCGAATAAAAGACATTAATAGTTACAAAATATAGAGCCTGCCATTATCAGGAAGTATATTAATTAAAGGAGACGTCTTTGCTCTTTGAGAATGCATGATGCCAGTAATATCTCCTGATAGACAGGGATGGTATATCCCCCAGGAGTAATTCATGCTGGCGTTCGATCTTGCATTTGTTTACAAAACTGCACGACTGGTGCAGTTCCTCATACCCTGTATTTTTTCACTGTTAATTCTTCCGAGGAACAGGGAATTTCCCCAACTTTGCAAGTTGGTAAGAGGGGAGGGGATTACTGCCTTTCCTATTCATGAACTATCTAGTCTACAAACGCGAGTCGACTGTAGGCCTACTACGTACAACTAGTTGCATGTCCTCTACACCTGCTATTGAAGTTTAGTTTAGTTTAGTGATTGATCACCGCGCCGAAGCCTAAGTCTCGCAGAGAGGCAGGTGGGTTGTCCACATGCATTATATTGTGAGGCGAGATCTGAAAGATTCGAGGGATGAGGCTTGTACAACCTTGCAATGGAGGTTGTTCCAGGGTGGGATCGTGCGAGGGAAGCTTATAATTGACAATGTGAATTAGTACAAGCATATGTATATTCAACTTAATTCTATCGTAATTGTACGTACCATTAAAATCACATTCTGTAAATATTAGCAGCACGACGTCTGGCTCAATCTGGGAAGAAAATATTTCTTGAAAGTTGGCAAGGATCTGATCGGGAGTTTCTTTGGCAACATGTGCAGGATTTGATCTCGATAGTAATCCTATCTGAGGCGCCTTATTCGACGATGCCATCAAATTTCTGCATTCAGTCTTGTACTGTCATCGACTTTAACACGACTTATCATTCGTTAAACAGTAAGTATCCACCTTCTACTCATATTTCCATGGCCCACCCTTTAAATTTTATCAGTCCTTATCAGCACAGGATGCATGCACAGCAAAGTAGGGTTAAGCCACATGTCGGCTGCTTGAAATGACTCATACAATGCTGCCAAAACGCATATACAATCCGTGGCGGGAGTTATGAATTTTAAAACAGTGCAAGTAGATTTCAATGTCGCAATTCTTTCATGGTTCAAATTTGCAGGTTTGGATAACATGGTTTAAACTCGTTTATATGACAGTTTTTTTATCTTTCTTCGTTCGTTGTTTGAATCACCTAAAATCACGGTGTAAGACTTATATCACCGTGCCTAAAATGATTTGGTGTTAATTCGATGATTTTGTAATAAGTATCAGAGGAATAATAATGCGCCATAATTATTAATTTTATTATCAATTTAATTTTACTACATTATTTCATAAACTTCAAAATTCTTCTTACGTTTGTGAATAAGGTTGATTTATTTTCAATATTATTACGATTCATAGGGACGTTTGATAGGGAAAGAAATATTTTTCTCAAATCGTTTGGTCACAAATATCATAATTTCAAACTGCCCATGCGCAGCCGTTCACTTCGGAACTTGTTTCCGGTGAAAGGTTTCGTGCGAGGTGTGATGTCTGATCATTTTTAACATTTTATTTTATTATGAATATTCATCCATGTGAGTTCGATGTTTCTTATTTACAGTAGGCTTACATAATCTAAATCTTGATTTAATTGGTTCTTAGTAAACCTGTTTTATTTAGCCAGTTGGAAACTGCGATAATGTACGCCTTCGTTTTAGGTCGAATATTTCGGATTCCAGCAAATTTCGATCAGCCAGCCTATAAATTTGCGCATGTTTCTGTTCATTTTGAAGCATCTGCGTAATATAATGCTATGCATTTTAAACTGTACTGCGAAGTGTTAATCTTCTCGATAAAAGGCTAAATTTTCGGCTACAATTCAAGTAATTCCTTGAAAGCGCATTCGAGTTTACGGACAAAACGAGCATTGTTTCCCTGATTCATTTGTTTCGTTTTCCCTTTGCTCAGCTGGCGTTCAAGTTTTATTGTCGAGTAGGAAATCGAGAATATTAATGCTTAAAGTTGCAGTTTCTTCAGATGTTCGCAAAACATCATTTTCACTTATAAAATGGAGGTTGTCTTTTTGGGCTGCCAAAACTTCCCCACTGTACTACAAACCCGCAATTTTAAGTGGACGAAATATAGGCTACTCTGCACTGTTCAAGCCATTAATTTGTATTAAGTATGCACCTCATAAATAAAATTGAAATTTAGACCATTTAATTGTTAAATGAGTGATATTTGGTGAACTTGCATAGTTTTAATGCCATGTGGTAGGCCTATGTAATGCGTAACATGGTAGCTTTGTCGTTCACTGAGATTAGCATTTGCCTCGTATGATGATTTTTAAATATTGGTAAGTTTTTTTTATTCATTTAGTTACCATTCCCAGGCGAAATGCTGACACTTGACCCGATTTAATCTCTGAATTTGAATCCCTTCAGTGATACTTGATCATTAATCAAACAAAACTGCATTGTGTAGAAACATTTCATTGTATGCAATTGATATAAGAATGATCTATTTTTAAACAATTTTCTGCTAACACTGAGTTGCGTAGGGTGTTGGAAGTAACATTGGATTTAAGCACCTTTATACCAATTTATTTCATGTGTAATAAAATCAGCCATACCATTGTTGTTATAGGGTTTCCAAAATTGTCTGAAAAATAATCGGCACGACGGAGCGCCTTGCCAGTGACCCCTTACCCCTTCATAGTTCTTTTACACATTTGGTATGTGGTTTTTAAATTATTGCTACGTGCTCTTCTCATTATAATCGACAGTGTATCTCATTGACTAATCCATTGTTGCACATTATAATTGTAAATTAGATCAGCAATTTTTCCACGTTTCTTGGTTTGGATAAAACTATGTTTTAAAGTTTAGTATTGTAAGTGTAGCTCTATTAACCTTACCCGAAAATGTGTAATCTACTCTGTTAGAGTAGACCACTTGGCTGAGTAATAAGTTACGGTATCACCAGTTCACAATATTGTGCCACAGCCTTTTTACGAGCTACATTTAGTATCATAGTTTGCCTTAGTGTGATAGTATTCTAAATAAATTGTTTTCTTGAAATTTCCAGTCGCTACGTGAACACAATACACAATTACTGGCTGGAGAAGCAAATAGGTGTTACCTTTACCACGACATGCCTCCTCGTAGAAAGAGGAATGATGTCTTTGATGATGATTATAAATCTGGTACAAAACGATCAAGAATGAATAACATGGGGTAAGAGTATTCTATTTTATCACATCAAGCATGGTAGCTGAGTGGTAGAGCTCTTACCTATGCATTCGGAATACCCGGGTTCGCATTCTGGTTCCTATGTCCTGTCTTTGGTTTTCCAAAGAAGCTTGTATGTCTTTTATTTTCTGTTTGCCTGTCTATTGTTGACTTTTATGTTCGTCTTTCCCATTGAGATTGGTGAGAATTTTTGGGACATGCAAAAGTATCAAAGTGGCGTCTCTTTCGAATAAAGAGTTTAAACCAAGTTGTGCGTATAACCCTTTTGCCTCTATGCGTTAAAGATTTCCTCTAGGAAAACTAATAGTACCCCTATAGGCAAAATTTTCATGCATTATTACCAACCAGTGAGTTCATATTTTGTGTTCCCAGTAAATGTACAGATGTGTGCTGTTTTCACGTGCCCTTAGATCCCAATAAAGTTTGAGACTTCAACTTCTGTATAGCCTAGACTTAAGCAAGTTATTTAATGCTACTCAGGCAAGGTTTTGCATGCAGGAATTTATGAAAATGGCATGGCCAAAGACTAAAGTTTTCTGTGTTTTAGTCATAAAAATGGTTCTATTCATGATTGGCCATCCAAAAGAACCTAATATAAACTTGTTTTTGGCACCAAAGATTGAATTTTTAATTTGGATCTATGCCAAGCAACGCATTATTTACAAAATATGATCATCTATTTGGTCAAAAGTTATAGGCCTATCATCAGCATTGAATTACAAAAAAATAAATGATTTGGGGTACATGTACTGGAGATGGTGCTATTATTGACTAGTAATATAGCTTTATTTGCACTAAGAGATGCACGTTTTAGGTTGATTTTATATGTACACTAGCTGTCCCGGCCAAACGTTGCTTTGGCTTAGTCTAATTCCCCCCCCCGGTATCATCTCTCCCAATTCCCTATTTCACCCCCCTATCCCC
>JAQGBX010007962.1:0-10954 GCA_034698745.1 Megaphyllum sjaelandicum
ATGTTGACCACCTCCCTATGTTGACCATTTTATTTCCGCCCTTGGGTGGTCAACTTACGGAGGTTCTACTGTAATTTCGAATATTTTTTTTACCGACCTTACTATATGACCTTAAAAATTTCCAAGAAAATTCCTTAAAGTTACATAGTTTTTCAAAACTTTTACAAAACATACAATTGATTATTGATTATTCAAGAAATGGACACACGTCAGACGCTTTACTTCCCTGAAATTTAAAATCTTTCCTTAAAGTTCCTAAAACTTCCTTTAAAGTTATAAACGCAAACATGCCAATAGGTATAAATTCCATAATTTTGAACTTTTTTATACGTAGTTGTGACGTTGATGTGGCATCGTTTAAATTACATGCGACTTGTGACGTCCTGGTGCTTTTCAAGTTATAATATACACATAAGCCGCTTTACTTCCTTGACTTTGACTTTCTTTAAGTTCCTAAAACTTCCTTATAAAGTTACAAACTTATAAACAATTTTCTAATGGCAACTTATGGTATTTTTCAAAAATTTTCACTTTATTTGTCCGCAGTGTGACGTTAATGAGGCATTATTTACATCGGTCATGTGATGGAATTTGGTAAAATTTACTTCTTCAAAATTACCAACCTTTTCCTGAATTTCCTTGATTTAAGGTTTTTAAAAGTTTCTATTACTTTCAAGTTACAAACTCAAACGACCATGAGCTGGCCTATTTCCATAATTTTGGGAGAGTTTCTTTTGTTGTTTAGACATTGTTGCATGTCGTGCGACATGTAACGTCCTAGTGGTGGTCAGGTGGAGGACACACGTCAACTGCTTTACTTCCTTAAAATAATTCATGCCAAGAAGCCAAAAAAGGGGTTTCCGTTTGATTTACTTTTACATGCCAATGTTTTTATTTGAAAAATGTTGTTCGTGCAACTCCCAATCACTCTCCTGTCACCTTCTCGGATCATGGATTTTTTTGCAACCTTGTTCTGTTCAAGCTTAAGACATGCGAAGAAGGACTGAGTTATGCAACTTCATAAACACGAGTACATAATTTACCTCCATCAGATGCATTAAAAGCCGTTTGGCTTCGATTCCAATTACCTCTTTTAATATCCATCAGTTTTGTGGAAATTGCGTGTTTGCCCCACGCCTCTTAATATGCAAATTCTCTTTCAGGCAGGCCCATTAACCGAGGATTTACGAGGATAATTCGTCACGTAAATACGCATTATTATCACCGTCTGCTTACGTATTTTTTTACCCCCTCATCCTCCCTCCCCACCCCCTTCCTCCCTAAAAAAAACCTTTTTCGTCGATATACCCTCTTCGTGCATTATTCATGATCCTGGAAACGGATTTGGTATTGCTGAATTGTATACTGACCTATAGGAATTTTTATCCAGGGCAAATCGGTGTTACGTGGAAAGGATTGCGAGAAATTCTTGCCCTCCATTCCCCACCCGCTTGGCTAATTTCTCTCTCCCGTGCACCCTGAGCACCCATGGTCATGCCCTGGTCATAATCATTCTGACCACGCTTTGCCGTTTCAACATGAAAACCCCCAAATACTTGCATTTAATTATGGGATAGAGTTATGAGGAAGAGGAGAAATGTATGTTTATCTGAAGGGAGGCTTTACTTTTGCCCACTAGCACAATAGGTAGCGTAACAGGACGAATGTTGTGACCCGGGTGTCCCACGGAGGGAAAACTTGCCACCCGGAGAACCCTCACCCTCACTGGGTGTGAGCAGTTGGTGCTGGTTTTTTTTTTTTGCATTTTTTTTTTGCCTCCTCCTTCATCCCTCAACTTCAGAGTTGCGGCTTTTGTCTCATTCTTTCGTTTTTATATTTGTTCCCAGAAAATATCAATTAAATTGTTGTTTTTTTGTGACGGAATCCAGGATCGTGAGGTTCTGAGAGTGGCGGAACTCTTTGGCAAAGGTCTTGAAACTACTTTTACCCCTATCTGATGATACGAGCTAGAAGTGTTTTCTTTAATCTCTCCAACATCCTTAAGCCTTACTAAGCCGCTTTCTTGCAGGGGTCATGTGGGCTTACTTGTGACTTATTAACTTTGAAAATACTGGTATGTGTGCCATACACCTTACTATGTGTGCAGTAATCCTTTGCTTTTCTGCCATGGTGTTGCCGACCTTTAGCTCGTGGGCACAGTGCTGCAGGCTGCTAACAATGGCTTGTTTTGCATGACATTGCTGTTCTGTCCATGAATTTCTATTCTGTTCATGTGCTACAGGATATGCCAGTTCATCTGACCGAAACTGCAACATGGACAAAAGTTAATCAATTTGCCCGTAGATATACTGTATATCAATGTAACGCCATGGTTTTTTATTGCTTTACAATCAGATGTTTCAGGATGATGTGTTTTTGTTGGAATATTTCATGTTTGACAAAGGAAAATGATTATTGAAGTCGTTACAGGTGAGATTTGGTACCTTGAAAAACTTGGTTGACTTTGTAGACTTGAGATGCCATCTTACATCTAAAGCAACTCTTGCAGTAGTCGGTAATAATGAAGTTACATTTCTATCAAAACCAAGTTTGAAAAACATGGGACAATTTCTAAATAAATGAAGTCACGAAAAAAGTTTAGAATTGGAAAGGAAAATGAAATTCAAATCCGCGTATACGTTTCAGATATTGCAAAATAAACAAATTGGAAATCAGAGATTTCGTATAAGTATACTTGATATTGTATTGTGTACGTTGTGGAATATGTACTAAAAATTGAAGAAGGTATACAGAACGTGTACAGAATAATAAATCTTATTGGAACCAATTTTGTGTTGCCAAGTCATAGGAATGTCAGGAATTGGCTAATATTATACAGTTTTGACTCTCACAAGACAGTGACCTTAATTTTAAATTTATTCACCGGTACAATGGTACATGAATCATATGCGAAATACAAGCTGCTTTCTAGACATTTAATAACTTGCTTTGGAAACGTTTTTATATAATTATTTAATTTCAAGTAAAGCATTTTTTTTTGCATTAACTTCAAATGGTGTATAAATATATACTTTATCTAAAACAAATGTAAATCGAAGCGGAAGTGATATTGCATTCCGAAAACCACATATTTCGTACAGGTATATGTTTTTTTTTAAACAAAAAATAATGTAAATTCGAATATATATCTGTTTTTTACTAATCTTAAATTCAATTATTATTTATTTATATATATATGAATTATTTATTATTTATTTTGTTAAAATGTTTCTTTTTATAAAACGACATTGCAGTATATCAAAATAGTGGTATTTCAGTATTATAGCGCTAAAATATCTGAAAAACAAAAACTGATTTGAAAGAATTTCAACCACGTCCATGTTTATAGAACATTTAGGGCGTACAGGGCATGTTAAAAAAATATTTACATGACTTGTATTGAATGCATGGTATCGAAATAGCCAAAATAGCAGAGAGCAATATAGCATTATCAGCCTTAGTGTACACAAGTTTATTGTGAACTCATGTACGCAGTCTTCATACAAATTCAGGTTTAGGTGAACGGACTCGTGAATGTGAAGAGGAATCCTGAAAATTAGGCACGGGTTCCCCAAATTCTCATGCCTATTATCGAATAAGTTGCACCCACATTACCAACTGAACTGGTGCATGAGCGATGTGCCTTCTGCGAATAACACAACACTTATTTCTCGGATAAAGGCTCATGGGATTTCACCATAATTCACATCCCAGTGCTTTAGAAAGAGAATTATTAGAGGATGAACGCTTCAGGAGCGATGGGAAAAAGGCAACGCTTGCACGCCCATAACTCACGAAAAAGCACGAGGGGTCAAGGCAGTGTGCAATTATCTAGAAAAAGGTATGTAATTGCGCATTGGTCGTTTTTTTCCGATTTTAAAAAGCTGAAAGAGTTAACATCCATTTGGTTCAAATCGATTCTGGATATCAGAAAAACGTTCAATTCGCTCTCGCCTGGAAGGACCCGTGGTGTTAAAAGTAGCGCACTATTTGTACCACTATGCATGCATAGTTTTCCCAACTATGAGAAAATAGCGTTCAAGAAGCACCTCATAAGGTGCTTATATAGATACTCTTTATGGAAAACCCAGTAAAAAGGCCAACTATATCTAGTTGCAAATTGAAGCTAGTCGGGATAGCAGCTAGAGTAT
Organism: Megaphyllum sjaelandicum; assembly: GCA_034698745.1. Taxonomy (NCBI): domain Eukaryota; kingdom Metazoa; phylum Arthropoda; class Diplopoda; order Julida; family Julidae; genus Megaphyllum; species Megaphyllum sjaelandicum. The sequence continues at coordinate 4,152 of JAQGBX010007962.1, forward strand.
AGTAGAGTGAGGTAACCAGGAATTGTAGGTTGCTGGATGGAATCCTAGTAAGTTTCAAGAATTTTTTTGGTAAAATAGTCTATACATGTATGTACATATATTTGTTCATTTACAGTTACGCTCGTAGGTGCATATCAAGGAAACTTACACTGAAACTTGGTTTTTGAAACTGGCAACTCAGTTAACGTAACAGGAATCTTCCAATTTTTTGGGGAAAAGCACCTTTGATGGTATTCTGTAACACCTCTTGTGGGATTCTGGAACACCTCTTGCGTTATCCTGGAATACCTCTTGTGGCATCCTGAAACACCTCTTGTGGCATTCAGCAAAACCACTTGCGGCATCCTGGAACACCTCTTGTGGTTCTGGAAAGCCACTTGGGACATCCTGGAACACGTACCTCTTGTGGAATTCTGGAACACCTCTTGCTGTATCCGGGAATACCTCATGTGGAATTCTAGAATACCTCTTGTGGCATCCTGGAACACCTCTTGTGGCATTCTGGAAATCCTCGTGGGGCATTCTGGAAAACCACTTGTGGCATGCTGGAACACCACTTTTGACATTCTGGAACAACTTTAAGATAAGGTATTCCATAAAACAAAAAGGATATAGAGATTTTCCATAACACCAAAAAGGTGGAGTATTTGTGACAAGTCAAAACATATTTCTGAGCTGTTTAAAGTACCTTTATTTCTTCCATTGAATTCCTAGTTGTTATTTTTAACAGGCTCCCAACATCGGAATTCAGCCTCATTACACTTCGTTTCTTCCATCTAGAAGTCAAACTCAGGCCAACTTTTTTTTTTCCATCGGTCATTAGGTACATGTAACTATCATTTTCGTGCGTCAATGCACGTACCGTATTCGTCAGGAAATCAACTGAACCTGTAATTAAATCGGACTCGTATTTGTTTCCTCGAAAAACAATCGAAGAATTGACTAATTTCGTTGATTTGATTGCTGCATGCAAATCCTCGCAATTAGCATTCAGCATTGTTTTATAGAAGGGCGCAGAAGTTCAGTTTGGATACATCGCTTGATTTTTTGACGGATTTGGCACTGGACTTTGAAAAAAAAAAAAAAAACATTTCGTGCCACTAACCGTTGCTGACCGGGATGACGTCACGCTGCAAAAATTCGCTATAAACGTCTTAATAAATTTCCCTTACTACAGGACATTAGTTTATGAGATGCCGCTGTGCGCTATCTCGCAGTTGAGGTTTCTGCGGTCGTACACTGCTAAAAACTGCGAAGTAAAAATAAATAAAAAAATAAAGGCGCGAGCTGCGAAACGTGGGAAACGTAATTGAATTTGTTTTTTGTTTTTTTTTGCTGCACACCTCCCCTGAAACAAGAAAGTATGGCTGCGCAACCTTTGTTTTATTATTAGGTGGGATTAACTCGTTTTATAGGCAAATGTGACTGAAATATTGAAAAACGTATACGTTTCTTAAGTTGGCACGACCCTCGCTTTCTAGTTTAAAGAGAAGGTTTAATATTCATGTCTTGCGTTCATAATAGGCTTTCATGATAATGACCCTGTATTTTTCTGCCTAGATGAATTTCACTCACGAATGCGAGTTGCTGAGTTTTTCCGATCGTAAAACATGACTTTATTTCCATGCACTCGCATTCTTTCGGAGAGAACAAAAGCACATCTTTTTGCAAGAAACAGAAACGTAAACAAAAATGTGAAACTAGTATCTGCAGGGAAGCGAGTATTTAAAAACATTCAACCTTGCTTTGGGATGTCTTGTTGCTAATTTCCAGAATGAGGACAAAAACTCAGTCGAAATCAGGTCTTTAATTCTTATTTCTGTGCACATATTGCAGATGTACAGCTGGACATACCATGTTTTTATTAGTTGTAGTATTGGTTTGGTTTTATATGTGATACTAAATTAGTATTTCTCGATTGATGGAATTGAAATATTTCTATCACACGGAGTAGTTGAAAAACAAAAAAGCGACCAATGATGGGACAACACATGTATGAATTTTTCTATGCACATACTGCAGATGTCAGCTGAACAAAAAATGTTTTTATCAGTTGTTGTATTGGTTTGGTTTTATATGTGATACTAACTTTTTATGAGTTACAGCACAAAATTCGAAATGGGCAGCCATCTTAGGAGGTTCAATGCGGAGTCAGATTGCGAGCGTTAATCGTCAATGTAAGTTTACGTAAATGTTTGCAGAATTAATATTATGATATGATATATTGTATTTGTGTTGTATTGTATTGTATATGGTGCAAGTTTATAGAAGTAGGATTTTTTCCAACATAATTAAATATAGCCGGATACTTTACATTATTGGAGATAAAATTAATACAGTATATTCATATTTTGAGTAATTTAATCAAATTACGATTATTGGCTGCCATATTTTGCTCATATACGTTATGAAAGCTGACAATGTATTGTCAACTTTCAAAATTACAAGGATTGTATCAAAGAATTTGATGTACATTACTCAATAATTGATTATTTACGAATTGTTCCCACAATTTGATGTAACAGGTTTGTATTTATTTACGACTCTTTAAGGCAGGCATCACTATATAGTCATTAACCTTTGTCACAGAATATACCAACGATTTCCATAATTCCAAAATGGAATTTAAAAACACTTATTTATCATTATGTTTGAAAGTGTCTTTGTTATCTATTGGAAAGATAAATATGAGATGGCAGTTTAAATTATATGTAGGATTGCTTCTCGTCTTTTATCACAAATCAACATGTCTAACGCCCTGTGCGATTAACTTCTGATAAATGTGCATGCGCCTTTGGCAGATCTGGATACCAAAGACGGTAATTGCTCCATGCATATTTATAGACTACTGAATGCTCCTGATATTGTAGCCGTTATGTCCCAACAGTGCAATTTCTTCGCACTTTTAGATTCATATGAAGTTGCTATTTATCATCATTAGAATGAGGAATTGCCAACTTGGATTCCTACCTTCCTTGCTACGCGTTATTTCTTCACTCTGTAATTATGGAGAAAGCGCAATTGAAAAGCACGGTGTTTGTTTACTAATGCATTTCTGGTGTAAGGTTTGCAAGTACTCGAGCACTTGCTTCGTTTGTCAAAGTTTTCAATAATGGTTTTTGCAACCTTAGCATGCAACGAACCTTACAGATGTTATTTATGGCACTATCTGGCAATGTTTTGCTTTCGATCTGGTCATTATTTTATTTCGCAAGTTTGCAAACGTACAAAATAAATTAAATTCACCAAAACTTACTCGGTTGATTTAATAATTATTGACTAATGCAATTTCTGCATTTTCTGATGTCAGGTTTGTGGCTGGTCGAGTACGGGCTTCGCTCGGAATTGTGATTTTAGGGGTACTCAAACAGAAACTATGCGAATGTCGCTTTTGAAAATCGTGAAGTCACGTGTTGAAACAATGCATTAATTGGTATAAAAACCGCCGTAAACTTAATTGAATTTCTTAAATCAATTAACGCGTGATTGATTTTCCACCTGTGATTTCACAACTACCATATGTAGCATTCGCAAAGCAGCTGTCTGAATACCCCCTAATACATATGTTAGTGTAATGGTTTTAGTTAGCCGAATCATTCATTTAATTTTGCGAATGTGATTATTACTGGCAATATCTTGCGTATTTACCCACATAGAAAATAATATGCATTTCAAAAATTCCCTTAAAAATGTACTGCATAGATTGGACAATGTGTTGCATTTAAAAACACATTTTGAAATTGCATTTCAAAATGCATTCTCGTCGATGCATTCCAAAATCGTAATTGTATGACAATGTTGGTGTAATAGCTTAAAATGTATTTCAAAGTGCATCACATACATGTAGTTCGAATCTTTTATTTATCTATACACAAATTTTCAATGTGGGTTCGTTGTACGATTCTGTACATTATTTGGCGTACTTACTAAACTAACCTTTAAGAAAAACGTGGCTGATGTGATTTAATTTCCATTATTATTTATCATTCATAGTGACACCATTCCGTTTTTCTTTGAAATTCCATTCGTTTCTCGTTTACTCGTTTCGCTCAATTATCCCAGCTTTTAGCCAAAATGCATTCGATGTCATTCGGGCACATGTACATACGCAAAATGTGCAAATTTATGTATTCGTTTGGTCACACTTGCTTGGCTGCAAAATGCATCGGCTTTTTGTGTTCGTTATTGCCATTTTTCCATTTAAGCGCGCCTGTAATCCTGGAAAGTAGAAGGTGGGAGTAAAGGTCACTATTTTCCCCCACTTGGAACTACACTTGAATCTTAAAAACGTTTATAAAAAAAAGAAGTTAAAAGCCCCCTTTATTGGAATAGTTGAAAAACGTTAACCTCTTCGACTGAACTGGGGTATAGAGCAAGGAAGATTGGAATTTTATTTAAACCCTCCAGAATCTCAACCTGTCGCATTTAGCAGGAAACATCTTTGAACACACATAGCAGGAAACATCTTTGGACAACATAACAGAAAACAGCCAGATTTTTTTCTAAACCGTACCTTATGGCTCGATGAAATTTGAAATTGGCAGGCGTCTAAGGAATTCGTAAGGTCGAACATAAATTAGATTTAGATGTGTTTAATACAGGAAGCCATATTTCAAAAGAAATATTGCAACAATAACAATTATTCGTCACGTCATTGCCTTATTCCTCTTCTTTCATTGTTCAGAAGGGTGTACTCACCTGCCTGTTGCTCGATGCACTTGGAATCCGATTTCATCATATTAAAATAATAAAATGTTAATTTTATGCCTATCAGGAAGTTTGAGCAACTGTTGGAAGTTTAATTACGGCTGTACGTTTTATGTAATCAAACAATCATTATTGAGCAGTCACGTACAAATTCGGTACAATGTTTGTACAGTAAGGTGCGAAATGGGTAATTGCGTATGATTATTTGATAAATTGTATAAGTAATTGCTTTAATGTTAATTTTCATCATTAGTCAACAATCTGAGCAAGGACTGCAATTTTCTCACAATAGACTGCCAATGGGCGGCCTCATCAATATGGCCCTGCCTGAGAGGTAACGTTAGGACAGCGCCCTACGATAAATTGAAAAAGGTTTTACCCCCATCAGAAAGTACTTAGCAAATTATATACTTTTTAGCGATTTCCCCTAGGCACCATCTCAACCCCCCATCCAAAAAAATCATTCCAAATTCCTCAACTTGCGTCAATTTGTGTATCAACCTGACCCTCAAGAAACATGGGTCGCTTTGAAAATATGCATCTTGCGTCAAGAGATGTATCACTCTACACTGTACATCGACTTGCCTCTCATCAAAGGCACCCTTTGACGCATGCCTCATCTTAATTGCCCCCAAAAGATGTCATTGTAGCATCCGCTTTGCCCTAAATTCTACTGTGAAAAGTCGCTTTTTCAAAAAGTGTAATTATAGCGTAAGTTGATAATTAAATCAATAGGCATGATTTAACATTAATTTGTAAGTCGATAAAGCGGATTTAACACCTATTAAAATAAGATGTAATTACCATTTCAGATGTAAATGCCTCTGCAAATCTTTGCCGACGTGGGAATTCGCTTCAAATGTTTTCTTCATACATTCCAACAAGTCAACAACAACTTTGAGTTTTCATTCACGTCTGTCGTTTAAATAGTTCATTAAAATTTGCTGAGCAGTGCCTTGAGCAAAATTAGAACTAATTCTGAGATGCAAATTAACTCCTTACAAATGGGGGTAAATCCATTAATTTTTGTTTAATGCACTAGGCTCTTGTTGTTTAAATCTTCCCAAGGCATTACAAGAACATAACTTCCATATACCTAGATGAAACTTTTAGGAAACTGGAAAGAAGTTTTATGGTTTCTATGCGAAGAAACCACATTAATTGATGCGGTAAGCCGACGTCATAATGAAATCCGAAATGGAAACCAAAAAAGTGGAATAATTAAAAATGCTTTTTTTATGATTTTGGGTGTTATCATGCACACATTGACAAAAATGCATTTAAAAGTGCAATGGAAAACATGTAATGCATTTCAAAATACATTTTACGTTATTGAAATGTATTTCAAATACATTTTGAAGATTCATTTTAATAACACAAACCGCATTTTTGAAATGCATTTCATTTTTATCCAATCTATACTTTTTTTCATGTGTATTTCATTATTTTGTGTGATGCCATTTAAAAAGTTATACTTGCTGTATATTTATTTTTGAATTCTTATTTTTGAAATGAATTTACAAGAATACATTTTAAAAATGCGTTTTGAAATAAATTATATTTTTAACATTTTGTGTTGAACTTCTAAAAGTCTATTTCTATTAATTTTTGAATTGCATTGACAAGAATGCATTGACAAGAATGCATTATGAAATTGAATTTTAATAACCCAAAATTCATTTTGAAAGCATATGATTTTTTTTCCAATCCACACTTTTTTATATGCTTTTCTTTACATTGTAGAATGAACTACTAAAGTGAATTGATATAACATATCATGATCAGAACTATGACGATTTTTAGACGTTACTATTATTTTATTTGTTTAATTTTTTGCTATTAAAAAAATGCATTTTGAAATGCAGTACATTTTTCCCCAATCGATGCTTTCTTCAAATGCATTTTTTTGCGGAGTGATCTTCTAAAGTTCCACTTATTATATGTAAATATTTTTTACTTCTTTCGTATTTCACATAAAAAGTGTGGTCATCAGCACATTATTGTTTCTGGTTAATGGATTAATTAACGGTTCATTAATTCGCTTTCGTTTCTCTTTCAGTAGACACGCAACTTGAATGTGAGTTTCCATCTTTTTG
>JAQGBX010007963.1:0-10952 GCA_034698745.1 Megaphyllum sjaelandicum
CTAAGTTCATGTATGTCGCAGTTCCCATACATATAATGGTATATGACCCGGTAGACCCAGGTTCGATTCCCGGGTCGGCTATCCTCGACTGTGACTATGGGTACGTGCACGGTGAAGCTTGTTCCAGTCGCTTGAAAGCCAGTGTCGCTTAGTGGTAAGAGTCTCCAATACCACTACAGACACTGGTTCGAAACCGGTTGGCAAGCGACATGGAATAAGCTTCACCGTGCACATACCCAAAGACTATGATCTGCAGCCCTGTCCTTTGATACGGATACTCCTAGGGGAGTGGCTACTGAATTTTTGGAAACCCGCACATCTACCCTGCTATCGCTGGATTGTCCCCATGTACTACTGGCGTCACATCCACCACATTGGAGCCACTGATGGCGATAGTGTGAGCAGCCTGTTTCAATGCCCACCATTTTCCCAATAGTCGTTTTGCTGCTTTTATAGCTACCTCCTTGGCCCAGTCTCCCATGAAAAACCAAGCCACTGATCCACTGAAGCATTCTCCATCCCTATCCTGTAAGCATCTGATGCCAAGTATTTACATAGAACATGCACAATATCTTCAATGCATTCCCCACACAGATCGCATTCAATCTCCGTAGCGCGGAACTTCGCCAGTCGCTTGTTAGTCTCTAATGATCCAGCCCTCGCCCAAAAAAACAATGCGCTGGCATACGAATTGTCATAACAATCCTCCCTACCCATCTTCTGCTTCTTGCTGTATATGCTTAGTGTGCTCTTATTTGCCATCCCTTCTGTCCATCTTCTGGCCTCCCATTCCCGTAATAACCGTTGTATCGGGGTTTCTGAATCCACCCAACTTCCTTTCCTGGCCGAATTAAGACCCAACTTGGCAGAAAATCCCTTTACTCTTCTGGTCCAACCTGTAGTCCATCCCTGTCCCCACACCAATTCATACACTTTGATTGTGTTTTTTTTTCTTGGTTTCCCACAATTCCTCCAGGCGAATGCTGAGATAGTTCCTATATTAAATAGGCCATGACGTACGTTCTTCCTATCCTATCAACAATATTGCGGATAACCCACCCTACCTCTGTCTCTCTGAAAGAATTAACCCTCTAAATCACTATAAGGCCACGTCGCAGTGGTTATCTTCTAAATTAAACTAAGTAAACATAATCCTTTTTAATATAAAAATATCAAGGACCTGTCCCGGTGATCTACGAGCTATGTGTCCATCTCTTTTTTTACGTATTCACATGCTGCAGCATTCGAACTGCGTTTATATTTCCAGAAACCTTTCAAATGCTCACACAATGGTTGTATTAGAAGTTATACAAACTCTGCTGGATTAAAGCGCCACGAAGAAAGAAATCACCAAAATATTAATGGAAATGAAGATATTTTCATGTAAGTGTGTGCGTGATTGGGTTATATTTCTTAGAAGTATTTTGTTTCAATTAAATTTCAAATGAGGTTTAGTTCTGCAATGTATTTCCGTCCTTTTGCAAAAAATGTTAAAATTTGTATATTGGGCTTTTTAGATGTGCTGAAAGCTATTGTGCTAAAGTATATAAATCCAGCGAAGCACTCAAAAAACACATTACAAATGAGCATGAAAAAAAGCATTATATGGTAAGTCAGATCATTCTGTCATCGAAGCAAGAAACCACGTCCACATGCATAGTCATGTTCTTTATGATATTGCAGTGTACTACTTGTTCCAAGAGGTTTTATAAACATCAGCAGTTAAAAATCCATGAATTTGAACACACTGGCATCAAGCCATTTGCGTGAGTTAATATCATTTCCCAATTTTTATTGCTTTTCCTATGTTGTTTAAATTGACGTTGTGTTATTTTAGTTGTACTTATGATGGCTGTGAGAAAACGTTTCGTTTACTGAGCAAGCTTAAAGCTCATCAAAAATATCACCAAGGTGATTTGCATGATCCACTTTTCACCAGGAAGTATTTGGTCTTAAATCATACTCATATTTAATTTCTTAGGCTATACCTGTAAAGCGTCTGGATGTGAAAAGAAATTTGAAAAATGGACTCTGCTACGAAAACATGTAAAATTGGATCATAGGCCAGGTCCTAAAAAGATTTCAGAGAAATTGAATTACAGGTTTTAAATTTATGTATTAAACATGTTACAAATGTTTATTTTAGAAATCAAGTGCGATAGCTGCAATAAGGTTTTCATGACTAAATCGAATCTTCGTCAACATGCGGCTACTCACAATGAAACTAGGGAAATGTTTCTTTGCCCTTATGATGGTTGTCCTCGCTTTTTTTACTTTGAGAGAAATTTGGATCATCATGTTAGTTCAACTCACGAAGGAAAAAAACATGCTTGCCCGCACCAGGGTTGTGATAAGGAATTTAAACACAAGGTTAATATTTATGATCATGCAAACTTTTTACATTTGCAGAAAAATGCATATGTGCAATTGGAATCATTTATAGCATTTTACAAATGTAATAGCATCTGTTCTGTTATTTTTAAAATAAAACCACATTTTTTTTGTTTGTTTTCAGAATAGTTTAAAAAAGCATTTGAAACTTCATGACCCAAATGCTCCACTTCCACAAAAGGTAAGAATATTAAGTTGCAGCATTTTTCTTCTATTGAACAAAGAAACAAACGAGGAAACTTCTTATTTCCTTACGTTGGTGTTAATTCTCTCCTATTTTGAATATCTGTCGTGTCATTGCATGTGTAGGCTTCCTTTGCCAAAGAATATTTTTAAAATAAAATTCAAAATATTTCAATTTAAGCATAACAAAAATGTGCATCATACATGTAAAATTTTGTTCTCTGCAGAAAAAGTGGAAATGTAGGAAGCGTCGAAGTATGGCCGCACATTTATCAGGTTTTAAACCATCAGTTGAAGAGGACTTAGAAATTATAACCAAAGATGATGCCACGTTAAAATTGCCAACAATAAATACCCCTGTGGATGAGCTGCCACATGTTATCATCGCTCCGTGCATTGATGCTGAAAAACAAGAATTGCCCACAACATGCAAAAGCAGTGAAAACCAAAGCGATGCAGTATCTTATCAAGATGACTCCACCACGAAAACTCGAGCAGATTTCACAACCAAGGACAGTGTTTCCGAGGAAATGATTGAAAAATAAACGTTTGTTTTGTATATTTGATTTAATGAATTTAATTTTTTCAATTCTAAAAGTGAAATTGGTTAGCCAGATGAACCATGCCCTATAGTAAATAATTCTTTGCTGTATGATGATTCAGAATGTCTTGCAATTTTTAAATCTTTTTTTTTCATTAATCTATTTTTTAAAAAATTGATTGGAAAATTTTATGCAAGTAATCTTTATCCTACGAATTTGAATTTACCGCGTTTTTTCTTTTTTTTTTAAATCGTCATTTATGACGTGTCGAATGTAGCTGACGACAGTAACATCAGAATATGGCGGCTGTTTGTGGTCAAGTTAGGAGGGCTCTTCCAGGTAAATATGTTTGTTTATCTATGTTTCGTCAGTAATTTTCATATTCAGTTGTTACGGTATGTTCCTAAATATATTTCGTTGTTTTATAGAAAGTTTTGGTTTAGGTTTACTAGTTGTCTTCGTGAATTGCAAAAAGATTAAAATATACTTTGCTGATCGGTGCATTCATGTACATGTACATGTAAATATTTGGAAGTTATATGACGATAGTATGTTGATATGCTAATGCCAATTGAAAGCATACATGAACTTGATAACTTTAAAATGTTGATGTGCATTTATGTTTTTTTTTTGTTGCCCTTATCACTAGAGGGTAATATTAAGCGTACTGTATATTCACTATGGTACATTTTACAAATAAGGTCATTAGGTCAAAGGTTATCCTGTTGAACGTACACAAGCTAGTGCATTTTATCGTCGTTATCAGAGCTAGGCAACTATTCGCCTAACCATTGATATAAGCGTTTAATTTTAAAAAATAAAAATAATATTCGTAAAATTACGTTGGTATTTTACATTTGTTTGTAATTCCAGTCACAGCTGTCAAATTAATCGTAAACTATAAATGCAAATTCTGTGGTGAGTCCTTGAAAATCCGGATGCATGTCAACACATTGTACATATATTACAATGTAATTACATTACATTGTTGTTTTCAACCATAAATATTATTTTTGGGAGATTTTAATTGCTTTTTATCCACCTGAAATAACAGCTTAGTAAAATAGCAATACAATTTAATTATGTCAAATTGGAATGTTAATTAGAATGTTTGAAATGATATGAATTCATTGTGCTTGTAAAGCTGCAGTGATGTTAATGTTTCATTTTAGCATCTCAAACGCGGAGGCTTGTACAAAGGCTGTATGTCACAGACCAGTCTTGTCCCAAAATTACAACACATTATACTGTTTTTCCTCGTGAAAACGACTCCAGGTGGAAAGGTAAATTTAAAAAAAAAAAATTTAAAAGACAACTTTTAGATAAATATATATTTATATTTGTAAGAGAAGATTGCCATAATTTTTTTATTGTGTTTATGATTTAGATGTGCCCATGGAACGTGAAGCCGATCAGGTTGATGTTGTTATTGTTGGTGGTGGTCCTGCTGGAATGTCAGCTGCGATTAGGTTGAAGCAATTAGCTGCAGAACAAAATAAGGAAGATTTTCGAGTATGCCTTGTCGAAAAGGCGTCAGAATTGGGTAATTATGATTTTTTGATAAAAGGCTCACAGATTAATGGACCTTGGTAAATTTCTTTTCTCTGAGACCTAACACATGATGTTTTTTGAGTATCGTCAAGGAGTAGCAAGAGCAATCTGGAAAATTTCGGAACGAAAAGTAGTGCTTACTAAATTAAAATAATATTTATTTAGTGTTTTAATATTTTCTCATAGATTAAAGTATACAATTCATTGTGTAATTGCAAGTTTTAGATTTTATGGCCACATAGCTTAATTTTGTGATTAATACCAGTGCAGTTATTATGTTTTTGTTATTAATGCTAATGGTAAGTGTCCTCATATGAAATATAGAGCTCTCATTTTTTAATGTTTTTATTTATCACAGACATTCAAATTTCAATTAGTTAGTTTTTAAATGGATCTGTTACAAAGATTGGCAATATCGTTTTATTCTGGTTTAAAGATATAAAACGCATTACTGATAATGAAAAGCCAAGCCAATTTAATTATAGTAATTTATTTGTTTTTAATTACTTTTAGGCGGCCATACCCTTTCTGGTGCTTGCATTGAACCTCGTGCACTGAATGAACTTATCCCAAATTGGAAGGAAAAGGGGGTAAGATATTTTGCATGCTAAGATTGGGTAGTTTCAAAACTTAATTTTTTTATACGTAATAAATGCCTTTGATAGGGATGGCTTCGGCCTCTGAATTCCAATTATTTTCTTGAAGGCACCTCTTCACACTCCTGTAAAAGCGGACAAATTCTATTATCTTACGGCTAATTCTAAACTCCCCGTTCCTGTATTTCCAGGTAAGCATTAATGCTAGTAAATATAGGCATCAGGTGACAGAATAGTTACTGCTAAGGAATGTCATTATTTTTTGCAACTTATTAAATTAATACAAGTTAAAATTCATATTGGTGCTTTGTCACTGCATTCAATCAATTGTGCCATTTTTTGTATTCATTATATGGGATATAACTTGGAAAGAATTTTATTTTCCAGTTACAGTATGTTACTATTAATTGTCTTTTTTTTGCAAAAGAAAGATGGAAATTTGTAATATTAAGTAGTTGTTAATTTTGTTTAGGTACCCCTATGTACAACCACGGAAACTATATAGTTAGGCTGGGTAATGTAGTGAAATGGATGGGAGAACAGGCAGAGGAACTTGGTGTTGAAATATATCCTGGATGTGCTGCAAGTGAGGTTTGTTTGAAAAACTATTTGTGAGTCTACATTTTGAGTGAGGTTAATGATTTCGATGCTTCTTAGGTTCTCTTCCACGAAGATGGCAGTGTTAAGGGGGTTGCTACTGGGGATGTTGGCATCGACAAAACCGGGGCGCCTAAGGTATTTTCTAGATTATCATATTATCATTAGCTTATGAAATAACCAAAAAATACGCAATACAAACAATTGATGAAATAAAATATTAACACAGGACTCGTTCCAACGTGGAATGGAATTGCACGCTAAGTGTACCATTTTTGCTGAAGGCTGTCATGGACATTTAGCTAAGCAACTTTATAAAAAATTTAACTTACGAGAAAATTGTGAGCCCCAGACATATGGAATTGGACTAAAGGAGTTGTGGGAAATTGACCCTGCGAAACATCAGCCAGGTTTAGTTCAGCATTCCGTTGGATGGCCTTTGGTGTGTGTTTAGTTTCCCTTTTTTTTTTCCCTACTTTGAATTGTTTATAATAATATGTTAACTATATTGGATATAAGAGTTTTTTTGTGTTAAACCTATCCATTCCTTTTCATTTCTGAATAAATTTTATTATTTTTATTATTAAATGTACATAGGATTATAAGACATATGGCGGGTCGTTTTTGTACCACCTTAATGAAGGTACCCCACTCGTAGCTGTTGGTTTAGTGGTTGGACTGGATTATCGAAATCCGTACCTCAGCCCCTTTAGGGAATTTCAAAGATTCAAACATCATCCTGCCATTAAGACAACTTTCGAAGGAGGTACACGCATTGCTTATGGGGCAAGAGCCCTCAATGAAGGTGGATTACAGGTAAATTACTGAAACAAAACAGTGACTATACAAAGATAAATTGTTGGAGTTTTTACTTTTGACAATATGTCTTCTATAGTCAATAAACCTTTCTTTTATAATATGATTGTATCATTTTTTTTACAATGGAATTACTTATTTACAGAGTATTCCTAAGCTGACGTTTCCTGGAGGATGTTTTATCGGTTGCTCACCTGGCTTCATGAACGTGCCTAAGATAAAAGGCACTCATACTGCAATGAAATCAGGAATGTTAGCAGCAGAAAGTGTATTCGATGCTGTTTATGATGCGAAAAATAATTCTGAAACTATTGGTAAAGGAATAATTTTAATGATCCATTTACCCATGGATGCCCCATTTTGCATATCATTTTTAATTGCATTGAATTTTTTCAGGAATAAGTCCAAAAAGCTATGAAGAAAGGCTAAAATCCAGCTGGGTTTGGAAAGAGTTAAAGGCTGTTCGTAATGTACGACCTTCCTTTCATAGTTCGCTCGGTTTGTTTGGAGGAATATTATACACAGGATCAATCTATTTGGTATTGAGGGGCAAGGAGCCATGGACATTTTCTCATGGAGGTAAAGTACTTGATTTGAAAAGATTCAAAGGGTGCAAAAATGTCTGAAGTTTTCAAATCAAAAATGCTATGAACCATTCATTTTATTTAAAATTTAACTTCAAAATTGAGTGAGATAGTTAAAACTATCATTAAAGTGGCTTTTTTTTTTAAAACACAGTAATTAGATATCCCTTCATACCTTTCTTTAAAAAATAATTTCTGGTTGTAAGCTTCTTTCAAATTTACATCATGGAATTCTTTAATACTTCCTTATTAAAGTTCCGAAGAATTTTTTTTCAGGTCCTGATGCAAAATCTTTGAAGCCGGCGTCAGAGTGCACACCGATAGATTATCCAAAACCTGATGGAAAAATCAGTTTCGACCTCCTGTCTTCAGTGGCTCTTACAGGTACTAATCATGAGTCTGACCAGCCTGCACATCTCACTTTGATGGACGATAAAGTGCCTGTTATGCAAAATCTTCAAAAGTTTGATGGTCCAGAGCAGAGATTTTGTCCTGCAGGTTTGTGCTTTTAATTCATTTCATTTTTTGGGCATTTTGTTTGAATAGTTTATTATAATCTCTGATTGATATCATGGACATTTGCTCTGAAATCTATAAAGAACAGTACTTTGAGAACCAGCAAGATTGTTTCATTGCAACTAAATGTTTTGCTACCTTTTATAAGGAGATTACATTTCATTAGATTGCATGTGTAATATTTAATAAGATTGCACAAAATGGTGGTATATAAAATATTTAAACATTAAAAAATGTTTTTGGATAAATTAAGTTTGAATTTAGCAAGGTTCTGGAATGGTACGGAAAATAACGATAGCTTATCAATTTATGTTTTCGTAGACATACATTGTACAGGATTACCTGATTTAAATTGTGGGTTTGATTCCATGCCATCGCAATAAAGCGAGTCACGTGAACTTCTTGAAAACTTCTGCAGTCTTCTACGGTAGCAATACCATGCATTATGTCTGAAACAATGTACATTAAAAAATATGCAAAAAATTGAATTAACATGTTTACACGTATAGAGCGCAATGGTGCAGATTTGAAATAAACACATAGATAAAGCGAGGTCATACTTAACCGAGGTATTTTTTACCTGTATTTTATAATTTCTAACTTTCAACTGAAACAAATTCAAAATTTAATCTCATGTTCATTTTTGCTATTTAAAGTTTTTATAAATCTCTGCATAAAAATAATCAAAACTGGGTCTCAAAATTCTCTCTAGTTGATCATTCTACTGTATTTCATCACAAATAATGAACATTCACTTATTCTTCAAGGGCGTCCTGTTAGTCTCATTGGGAATTTGTCGATGGTAATTTTGGGTATAAATAACATATTTTTCATGTATTTTTTAGACAACTAACGGAAATAATTGATTATTGAAAATTTCACATTTTTAATAAGTATACTGTGGTATACTTAAAGTAGTATTCTGTAGTATGAGAGTATACTGTATATGTTTGACCACTTTATAACTGAGAACTCCATAATGAGCCAATTAAGAAGCTATTAAATTGTGCGCCTCCGGTTCATTGTAGCACATTTTTAACGCAAGATTTTTAATGGTATTTGCTAGGTGTCTATGAATACGTGCCAACGGAGGACGGCAAAGGACAACGATTGCAAATCAACGCGCAGAATTGCATCCATTGTAAAACGTGCGACATTAAAGACCCTAGTCAAAATATCAACTGGGTCGCACCAGAGGGCGGGGGCGGACCAGCCTATAATGGCATGTGATTATGGGATTCAATGCGGCCACATTTATTTAAATTAATATGTAACAGTAATTGGGGAAACAGTTGATTAGAGTCCTAAATTCGCACTCAACTTGAGCTAGTTATTAAACTAGAGATGAGGAGAATTATGGCCATAGGTGGCGCTAATGTTCTCCACATTAGAATGACCGGAAGAAAAATGGAACGTTGTTCGTTTTTATCGCAAATGTTGGACGACTGCTTCGATTTTTTTTTTCTGGTAAGGTTTTTAACATTAATTATTTCAACGAGCCTGTATTTATGATATACATGATATACTAGTATAAACGATGCAGTATAATACTGTAGAATTGTATGCGATGAAATTGTGGTACTAATGCTAGTATACGCCCGCGGAAAGCACGCAACGATTCTAATATGATCACCTGTTGACATCAAATTTTCTAAAAATCCAATCCAAGATTTTGATTATGCTCAATTTCCCTAATGATCGATCGTGGAAGCCAATTCAAAAGTCCTGCGAACAACTTTACTAGAGTTAAGTCACTAAAGCCATTCAGTTATGCGATAAATCCCCTAGTGTGTGCAGTTCGCATTAGTAAGTAATTACTGCTTAAATTTGTAAATCGGCTTCCAGTCGCATATTAAAGGTGATACTCATGGTGAATTTGATTGGGCACACTAGTGTAGGCTAGCCAGTGCAACCGGAAGTCGTGAAATTTTTGGCGCCGTGCGCCATGTTGGATACACTGACTACACCGACTCTCTCGTCAGTGTAGTCCGTGTACACTCGGTGCACGCAACTTCGCCATCAGATAAAAGTACGTGTTGCCGGGTGTTCAGAAGCAATGCATTAATTTGGGTTAAAAACTTTGTGATGACCTTGAGTACGTTTTTTAAAATCAATTAGCATGTCGATTTTGCACTCGTGGCTTCACGACAGTCAAATGGGGTTCCGTCTGTGAACCTCTATTGATAGATCCCAGATAAGCAAAGTTAAATTAAAAAAATTCTTTGAATTTTATATCGACGATTAAAAGCTCGGTTGATCAACCTCCGATATTGGCATTCATGTTTGAAAGATGTGGATAACTAAAACAGATATCATGATACCTTTGTTTATTAAAATTTGCCGTAGCGTAAATAGTGTAGTTGGGGAAAATGAATTATACATTTATTTTAAATAAAATTATGTGACTATAAACGTCGTTAACTTATCTATTTTCGGGTTTATATGACCTATTCACATCCACCAAACCCGTACCGTAATTACGTCACGTGCGTTGCGGAACTTTATACAGTCAGGGAAAAGTCGGGGAACTTGAAAATGACCTGGAGTAGTCAGGGAAGAATGGTTTATGTTGAAAAAGTCAGAGAAATTCAACGCAGTCATGGCGATTAAATCATTAATACTTCTACAAGGTTAGCTCAGGGCCCATTTTATGTGTAGAAATTTGCAAAACGTTTCTACATTTTCGAAGTACAGATTTGGAAAATTTTCCACGTTTTCCGAGTAGAAATTTGCAAAAGGCTCCACGTTTTCCGAGTACAAATTAGCAAAATTGTCCACGTTTTCCAAGTAAAAATGTTCAAAATTCTCTAGGTTTCACGATACATTATCGTGTGGCATTCTTTTGATTACTTCAGGCGTTCTCGTCTTTTGAACATCAAAGGTGCCGACACGGAATTACCCTACTGTGCTCAGTTGCATTTAGCGCTTTAATGTCGACGACGTGACACTAGGGGTGCTCAAAATCACTTCGTATTTGCGTACGTTGCGCAAAATGCGTACCGTAAAAGTTGGCTCCGCCCAAATGACGTATGCGAAATACGAAAAACGTGCTGTACGCTGCTTTTAAAGTGAGTTGAAGATTTCAGATATTTTTTTTTCGTACCAGCGTATTTTGCGTATCATAAGCATAAATAGGTACGCATTTATAAACATGTTGGCTGAAGATCTTTATAAAT